>CAUYLG010023737.1:0-85521 GCA_963573385.1 Cacajao melanocephalus | reverse complement strand
TTTTTTTTTTTGAGACAGAGTCTCACTCTGTCTCATGCCACCCAGGCCAGCGTGCAGTGGCAACATCTCAGCTCACTGCCACCTCCGCCTCCCGGGTTTAAGCAATTCTCCTGCTTCAACCTCCTGAGTAACTGAGTTTACAGGTGCCCACCACCATGCCTGGCTAATTTTTGTTTTTTTGGTGGAGATGGGGTTTCTCCATGTTGGCCAGGCTGGTCTCAAACCCCTGAACTCAGGTGATCTGCCCGCCTTGGCCTCCCAAAGTGCTGGGATTACAGGTGTGAGCCACTGGACCCAGCCCAATAACCTCTTTGTTTTGTAAATTACCCAGTCTCTGGTATATCTTTATCAGCAGCATGAAAATGGACTACATACGGTGAAGAATTGTGCTGCCTGAGTCTGCCTTCCTCCACCACTATCTCTGTAAGGACTGTGTCTGGGTCTGCTGCTCTCTTTTCTCACATATATATGAGTGTCTATTGTGTACAAAGTGCTGTGCTCAGCACCATAGTGGCTAGGAAGGGAAATCAGACTCCTTCTGATACAGTTAAGGGGAAGCGTTAATTCACTGGAGTTTGGATCATCATCTCGAAAGACACAATCTCAAACATGATAATCCTGAATGTTAAAGTCCCAAAAGATTAAAATCCCTAAAGTCCTTAACATCCAAAGTCCCTAAAATCACAATCACGGGACGGTTGCATCATGTTAGGCAGAACTATTACCTTGTTGTTGTCCTTATTTGGAAATTAGGCATGGTTTCTGGAGATGTGTCTTGGTGCTGAGTTGACAAGGGGTGGACTTATGGACTTAATTTTAGATGAAGGACTATCTAGAAACCTAATGAAGCATGATTTTGGGTGTGTGTGTGAGGATATTTCTAGAGGAGATCAGTGTGTGGGTCTGAGTGGAATAGGTGGAGGAGATCTGCCCTTACTGTTGGTGGGCATCATCTAATAAGCAGAGGGCCAGGAGAAACAAATACAGAAGGCAATTGGTCTCTCTCTGAGAGCGGGGACAGACTTTTCTGCTGTCTTGAGCATCAGAACTCCAGGCTTGCCAGCCTTTGGACTCTAGGACTTAACACCAGTGACCTCTGGGTCCTGGGGCTTTCCGCCTGAGTCATGCTACCAGCCTCCAGGGTCTCCAGCTTGTAGACAGCCTGTAGCGAGACTTCTCAGTCACCGTAATCACGTAAGCTGATCTCCCTAATAAATCTCCTCTCATACATTTCCATGCACATCCGATGGGTTCTATCTCTCTAGAGAACCCTGACTAATACAGCTTTGGTGTTGGGGAAGCAGAGTAGCATTTCTTTTTGTTGTGTTTCTTACAACACAATGGAAGAAATCTGTGTAATTGTTCCCTCACAAAAAGGCTGTGACAAGGGAAGTGTATGAGGCTGCCTAAGGCAAAAGATAAAAGTTTAAAAATGGGCCAGGCACAGTGGCTCATGCCTGTAATCCTAGCACTTAGGGAGGCCGAGGAGGATGGATCACCTGAGGTCAGGAGTTCAAGGCCAGCCTGGCCAACATGGCAAAACCCCGTTTCTACTAAAAATACAAAAATTAGCCAGGTCTGGTGGTGGGCAGCTACTCAGGAGGCTGAGGCAGGAGAATAGCTTAAACCTGGTGGGGTGGAGGTTGCAGTGAGCTGAGATCCTGCCACTTCACTCTAGCCTGGGTGAAAGAGTAAAACTCCATCACAGAAAAAAAAAAAAGAGTTTAAAAATGAATTATTTTTGGTGCTGCAAAAGCAGAATATCACTTAATTGCAATGGCCAAGCAATAACCACTCAAATGGACAACATATACTGGCAGAATTTACAGACCACACCCACTCTCCAAGTGTAAGCCTGTTGAATATTTCAAATATCAAAGAAGTGAAAACGCAGGTGAAAAATACAAGAATTTTCTCCTGCCAAATTATTCAACTGTGTACAACTTCTACTCCTTCCCACACAGCACCATGCTTGCCTTAAAAAAACGCCCTTCATCAGAGAATGAGAAGAGTTCGACTAGTTCAGCAACCTTCTGAACCAAAGGCACTTACTGATATTGAGCTGTGTTTTCCTCAGTGTTACAAAACACATTACATGGTGAACTATTCTTTCTTTTATTTTTATTTTGTTTGAGTCAGGGTTTTGCTTTGTCACCCAGGCCGGACTGCAATGGCGTGATCATGGCACACTGCAGCCTCAACTTCCCAGGCTCAGGTGATCCTCCCACCTCTGCCTCCCAGGACTATAGGCTGGAATTACAAGTGTATACCACCATACCTGGCTAAGTTTTTTGTATTTTTTGTAGAGATAGGGTTTCTCCATGTTGCCCAGGCTGGTCTCAAACTCCTGGACTCTAGCGTTCCACCTGCCTTGGCCTCCTAAAGTGCTGAAATGACAGGCACGAACTACTGCACCCAGCCAAATTATTTTCCATAAGGGATTTGACTGTCAAAGAAGACAGACTTCAGGCCGAGCATCGTGGCTCATGCTTGTAATCCCAGCACTTTGGGAGGATCACCTGAGGTCGGGAGTTCGAGACCAGCTGACCAATGTGGAGAAACCCTATCTCTAAAAAAAAAAAAAAAAAAAAAGAAGACAGACTTCTTCTATTAACCCTAAATCTAACAGAAAAACTAGTGCATGCTTCACTTTGGCCAATGAATGGCATTTTCAAAATGTCCTGACTTTTAAAAAAAAGATCAACTATATACAATTCATGTCTCTGTTAAATCTGAAATTTCTAGACTGTATCTGCTTATGTGTATTTTAATGACTGGAAAAAGTGAAGCACTTTATCAGTGCTGATTTGATGATTCAGTGGACTTTGCAAAAGAAAATGGATTTCAACTGAATCCTAAAACCATAATGACGGATTTGGAATTAGGTGTGATCAAGCTTCTAAAAGCATATTTCAAGGTATTAACAGTATAGTTTTTCTTTTTTTAATTCGGCCCACTGCATTTGGCAGAAAATTCAGATGAGTAGATTGGCCACAAGAGATGGCAACTTCAGTTTAAAAATGTGGGCTGGGTGTGGTGGCTTATAATTGTACTTTATCCCAGTATTTTGGGAAGCGTAGGCAGTGGATCACTTGAGGCCAGGAGTTCAAGACCACCCTGGCCAACATGGTGAAACCCCATCTGTACTAAAAATAGAAAAATTAGCTGGGCATGGTGGTGTGCACTTGTAGTCCCAGCTACTCAGGAGGCTGAGGTACGAGAATTGCTTGAACCCAGGAGGCAGCAGAGGTTGCAGTGAGCCAAGATTGTCCCATTGCACTCCAGCCTGGCGACACAGAGAGATTCCATCTCAAAAGAATAAAAATGAAAAAAAAATAATAAAAAATGTGTCATTTGCCTGCATTGGCATTCCTTCCAGTTGATGACATTTTAGGAGCTTTTAATGAATTAAAGTTGCGTTTGCCTGAAACAGCCAGTGAAATCACTGACTGGTTCAAAAGTAATTATGTGCACAGTAGGATAAGAAGACACTTACACGATGGCGTTGCTGTTCAATCACCAGCATTGTTTCTGCCAAATCTGTGGTCTGTATACGAGTGGGTGTGGAATGAATTTTTGTGAGCCCAAAACACCATAAAAACACGGCACAGAGGCTGGAAAAATTTGGAATATAAATAGCTCTACCATAAAGACACATGCATGTGTCATTGCAGTGTCATTGCAGCACTAGCAAAGACATGGTGTCAACCTAAATGCCCATCACAGGAAGACTGGATAAAGGAAATGCAGCCCTTATACACCACAGAATACTATGTAGCCATAAAAAGGAAAAAGAGAATGTCCTTTGCAGCAACATGGATGGAGCTGGAGGTGATTATCAGAAGTGAACTAAGGCAGGACTAGAAAATCAAATACCACATGTTCTCACTGATAAGTGGGAGCAAAGCACTGACAACACACGGACGCAAAGAAGGGAACAATAGACAGTGGGGCCTACTTGAAGGTGGAGGGCTGGAGAAAAGAGAGGATAAAAAAAGTATCTATCTGGGCTGGGCATGGCGGCTCATGCCTGTGTAATCCCAGCACTTTGGGAGGCCGAGGCAGGTGAATCATGAGATCAGGAGTTCGAGATCAGCCTGCCCAAGATGGTGAAACCCCGTCTCTACTAAAAATACAAAAATTAGCCTGTCACAGTGGCACGTGCCTGTAATCCCAGCTACTCGGGAGGCTGAGGCAGGAGATTCACTTGACCTGGGAGGTGGAGGTTGCAGTGAGCCGACTATGTCATGGCACTCTAGCCTGGGCAACAGAGCAAGACTCTGTCTCAAAAAAAAAAAAGTATCTATCTGGTACTATGCTTGTTACCTGGGTGATGAAATAATCTGCACACCAAATCCCTGTGACACGAAATTTACCTATATAACAAACCTGCCCATGTACCCCTAAACCTAAAATAAAAGTTTAAAAGGTGAGAAAATTTAATAGGGAAGGCTCATGGCTATGTATATAGAATCACAGAAGAATTTTAAAAAGAGCAGTGCCACGTAGAAAATGAGGGTAGTGTTGAGCAGACCCATATGCTAAAAGAAAGAAGAAAACAGCTGTTCATCTTGATGCGAGACTTCAAAATATAATGAATGATCATTAAGGTTGGCCAGCTCTTACGGACTATCTCTGTGTAATTGCCTGTAATCTATCCCTGTAATACCATTTTCATATGTTGAATTTTCTTTTTAGTTTTTATTTCTTTTTTCAGCTTTTGTTCACTCTTTTACATTGCAGCATTATGTTTTACTATTTGCAATGTTATCTATTTCGTCTTCACATCATTTCCAATACTGGAATTGCACAAAGACTTTTAGAGTCCTAATTAGTTTCATGCATTTTTGCAAATCTGACTCCACAAAGGTGCATTATCACAATGTGGACTTTGTGAACATAACGCGTGTATGTAAAAGCATTGAATCTTCCTCAATAAATGAAGAGAAGTCCTTTTTGTACCTATGCGTTTGGGAATGATAAAATTTCTCAAGATCTCAGTTCTTTGGGTGACTGTATGTGGAGTGGTGACCCACTGCAGTTTTTGATTGATCTCATCAAAAGACTTAGATTGCTTGTCATGGTATTTCAGATGGCCGCAGTTAGAAAGCTGGGTGCACACAATTAACGACCATAGTGAAGATATGCATTTGTACGTTTCCTTTTGACCTATTTCATCACAAATACAGTTCATCTGCGCATAACTGTTATACTTGTGTGCGACTGTCATTAGTATATCTGAGTGTTTATGCTTGCAAAAATATGTATGTTATTATTGCCTATCTTACTGTGTAAAGTGACCTGTGAAGTATTCTGACATGTTTTGATACATTTCTCAATTAAATTTCCCTTTATATATATAAACAAATATCTTTCAACGAATTTTAAAATGATTTTTTCCAGAATTATATTTTCAGGATTTTGATTTTTCAGGATTTCAACTTTCAGAGTTATGGTATTTGGCATTGTGTCTTTCGGGATTATGATCAGTTTCCAATTCACTACATTCCTCAACACTCTTTGTCAGAGAAAAATGGAAACTCAACTCTTAGTGGCTTGAAAACAAAAGAGAGTTAATTGGCTCATGTAACTGAAAAGTCCATGGGTAGTTCAGTTGTAGGCATGGCTGGATCCAGGGACTCAAACAATGTTCTCAGAATCTGTCTCTCTAAGAATACCTTCTGGAAGAAGGAAGGAGTGGAGGGAAGGGAAGGAGGGAAGGAGGGAAGGAGGGAGGGAAAGAAGGAAGAAAGGAAGAAAGGAAGGAAGGAAGGAAGGGTCTACTGCAGATATGCCCAGAAATAATTACACTATAAGAAAGACAGTGTTAAGTGATATGAGAGGTCTCAGTGAAACAAGAGGTTTCGGAAGATGGAGGAATTAACGCACTCATGCATTTTTCATTTATTTATTCAGGTCTTAAACACTGAGCTCCTATTCTAGGCTTCACACTGAACTAGGCCTGGGGCTCCAGAGATGAAGACCAAGTCCGCGCTTTCAGGGAACATCCACCCTTCATTGGGGAAGGCAGGTAGGTAAAGAGCCAATTGCTAATTTGTACGGAGCCACAGGGATGCATAGGGCACGCTGAGAGCTCATTTTCTACTGGGGGATCTGGGAAGCTTCTTGAAAGCAGTGCACTGAGACCTGAAGAGTAAAAATGGCAGAGAAGGGCACTGAAGCAAAGGGAACAGCGTAAGTCAAAGCTCAGAGGCGGATTCAGAGCCACTCAGAGGATGACTTACCAGGTGACATTGGGTGGATGATTGGGCCTCAGTTTTTCTATTTGTGTAATAAAGGCATTAGGTAACTTGCTACTGAGGAAGGAAAGGGGAAAACAGTCTCTCCCTCACAGACATACACAGACACACACGCACAGACACACATGCAGAGACTGTGGCTGTTTCAGCCTCAGAAGGGTAAGACACGATTCACTTCTGGGTGGCCTTATTGCCTCAAAGGTAAGGCTTCTTGGGTCCAGCCTCCAGAGGGAGAGAGAGAGAGAATGAAATGATCCACATCATACAGTAACAGCAATTTATGTTTTCATTTAAAAATAGTATTTATTGTTTGAATAGATAATATCTATACATTGTCACCATCACAGAGGTACAAGGCGTGTTCTGTGACAAGTAACTTCCCTCCTAAACCCACTTCCTTACCAACCCAATTTCCCCCCTCCAGAGAAAATCACTCTTAACTTTTTCTATATACTCTAGGAGAGTCTGTGAATGCAAGCACATACACTTACAAGCAAACGTACGTTTTTTGTCCCTGCGTTTTTGGGGTACAGATCGGGATGTACTATTCACATTCTTAGGCACCTTACTTCATTTACTTAATAATTGGCTCTTGGCTATTGGAGTGTATCATTCTACAGAGGGCTGCCTCATTCTTTGGATGGCTGGTTAGGGTTCCACTGCATGGATGTGCCATAAGTCATGCAACCCATCCGATAAGGACAAGCACTTTGAGGATGCTGCTGTGCTAATAGATTCCTTTAACACAAATAAAAGATAGAAATTAGAAAGGATGAGGCCGGGGCACAGTGGCTCATGTCTGTAATCCCAGCACTTTGGGAGGCTGAGACGGGCAAATCAAAAGGTCAGGAGTTCAAGACCAGCCTGGCCAACATGGTGAAACCCCGTCTCTACTAAAAATACAAAAAATTAGCTGGGTGTAGTGGTGGGCACCTATAATTCCAGCTACTCAGGAGGCTGAGGTAGGAGAATCGCTTGAACCCGGGAGGCGGAGGTTGTAGTGAGCCGAGATCGTGCCATTGCACTCCAGCCTGGGCGACAGAGTGAGACTCCATCTCAAAGCAAAAAAAATAAGAAAAAGATAGAGGTGAAAATCCTTTGCTATTGCCAACAATGCTGTAAAGCCTGTCCTGGTCTTTGTGTCATTTCCACACGGCGCTGCCTCTATTGGACAGAGGTATAGAAGAGCAGTTGTTGGATCAAAGTCCCGATGCATTTGTGATTCTCATAGATATTGCTCTGTCCCTGTTACCTCCCTCCCTCATGGAGGTTGTAACCATTGTGTACTCCCACCTGCAACGTACAAGAGGCCCATGTCACAGAAATTTTGTTTCCCCAGGCAGCCTGGGAGAGAGAGTAAGAGGATGAGAAGCTATGGAAGAGAGCAAGGCATGGGGAGAAAGGAGGACAGCCTTTGAAGGAGGAGGCCTGGGGAACCGTAGGAGCCTGAGGACTCAGGTGAGACAAGGCTGATGAGAAGTTCCTGAAGTCATGACAGTGACCTTTAGACTTGCAGAACCTAAGCCAATGGCGAAGTCACGCACGGCACTCAGTCACCCTCCTCCACTGATGGCTCAAGGATGGGCCTGCCACGCTTCCAGCATTGCATTCTCAGGAATGACACTTGGGAGCTGGAGGAGAGGTGCCTGGGGGCCCAGTGGGTGGGGGAATGGATAGTAGCCTCAGAGACAGGAGCCCCAGTCAGGAGCCAGCACTGTGGAAAAGCAGGACTAATTCAGGAGAAACTTAAGCCCCCTAAAACTCTAAAATGGGGAAGAATTCCCTGCACTCTCTGATTGTGTGGGTCGGGATCTGAAGCCATTTTATCTGAGTGTTAAAGGAAAGAGACTTTGCGCCTGGGGCAGGCAGTCACTTGGTGACACCCCCGTAGCTGAGGTTCTTCGTGCCTCTAAGCCTGGGTGGCTTGCTCCCTGTTCTTCCTGGTCTTGACAGGCTGGACCATTCCACCCAGAGTTAAGAGGCTTTGAGTTTAAAATCCTGGTCCAAGGTTAGGCGAGGTGGCTAAAGCCTGTAATCCCAGCAGTTTGGGAGGCCAAGACAGGCAGATCACCTGAGGTCAGGAGTTCAAGACCAGCCTGGCTAACATGGTGAATTCTGCCTCTACAAAAATTAGCTGGGCATGTGATGGCAGGTGCCTGTAATCCCAGTTACACAGGAGGCTGAGGTGGGAGAATAACTTGAACCCAGGAGGTGGAGGTTGAAGTGAGCTGAGATAGCACCGCTGTACTCCAGCCTGGGCAAGAGCCTCCATCTCAAAAACAGCAACAACAAAAACCCAAAATCCTGGTCCAGGGTCCCAAATCTTTTTCTTTTTTTTTTTCTTATTTTTACATTTATTTAAGAGCCAAGTGTACATACCCAAACCTTTTTGATCGTAAACCCCTAACAATCAACAACAGTTTATTAAAAAAAATTTAATTTAGTTATTTAAAAAAACAAATCCTTATTTATAAATTCTATAAAGTGCTCTTATACTAACACAAATAAAAAATAGAAATGAGAAAAGACAGAAGCAAAAGCAGAAGACCTGATACTCTTCCTAAGCCTCAAATGACACCCTACTTCGGAAATCACTGACCTAGCTTTAAGCATGTACGAAGCTGGGTTGGCCAAGGGACTTGAAGGGCCTGCGTATCCACACGTGTGTGTGTGTGTATGTGTGTGTGCGAGTGTGTGTGTGTGCATGAGTGAGTGTGTGTGCATAAGTGTGTGTGTGTGTGTGTGTGTGTGTGTATAGAGCTAGGTTGGCCAAGGGACTTGGAGGGCCTGTAAATGTGTGTGTGTGTGTGTGTGTGCGTGCGTGTGTGCGCACGCGCGCATGAGCGTATGTACTAACTCAGGAATGGAGGTGCTGTGAGATTTGGGAAACTTGGGACATGACCAGGGTTTGAGGGGTTTCCTTAAGTGGTGGGGGTTCGGGCTGAGCTTGCAAGAGAGCCCTGAATGAGGAGGGGGGTGTGACTATGTGGCAGCTGGGCTGGACCTTAAGCGTCTGGGCGTGGGAGAGGCTTACAAGACCCTTGTATCCCAGTTTGGCTGCATGAGGCTGGGAGCCTTTCACCTTCAGAATGATCCCATTCTGCCCCCGACTAGTCCCCACCCGTTGCCTCCTTAGATCATGAGCTTAACTATAGTGACAGACAAAGAGATGGAGCCAGGCCCCGACCCATCTCTCCCCAGGGACAGGGAAGGAGTCACTAATCCTGACCTCTATTGCAGGGGAATTCAATTTGACATGGATGACCAGAGTAATATGATAATTATTTCACCTGCTTGCCGTAGAACAAATTCATATTCACCACCCATGTATGAAAGGGTTATGGCAGCAGAGAGGTTATTAGAAATGATTTCCAACTGGGAGCAACTAGGTGAGTGGGATTAGGGAAAATTACTTAAATATCCCCCTCCAGTCCTTGGCTGAAGTTGACTCTGTCCTCATCTCCCCTCCCTGCCTCTAGGCCCCAACCCCTGCCTGTGTCTCCGGGTCTGATACTCCTCAGCCATCCTCTGGGCGCAGGCTGACTCCAAGCCTTGTAAACCACCCAGGACCGCTAAACAAATCCTATAATTAGAAGCCAGGTTGCATTAACGAAGTGAAAAATGTAACATTACCATCTGTTTGTTCACTGGATGCTCAGCTCATGTCCCATGATCCAGAGGAGTTGTGACCTTGGGTTTCCAAGAAGCCTTAATAAGGTAATGTTTATAGGACTCTTAACTTTACAGCTCTGCTGGAGTACAACTCTGTGAAATGAGGACAAGCCATAATTCTAGGAGATCCCCTTCTCCCCCTTCCCAGTGCTGAAGAATGTTGTCCCCTTCTGTAGTACATGGAAAGCCCCAAGACTGGGATTAAAGGAAGTAGATTCTAGTCCCAACTCTGACACTGAATTGCTGTGTGACACTCTATCGATCTCTTTCCCTCTCTGGACTTCTGTTTGTCCATCTGTAAAAGAGAGGAGATGATGGGTCTTGTTCTAAAAGTCCCCTCCAATTCTGAAATTCTAGTTTGATTTCTCTGTCTCTCTGCCATTGAGTTTTACATCAAGCAAAGATTCTTTCCCAAATTTGATCTTCCTTCTTTGGACTTCTCAAAAAGACATGGTAATGAAAGTAGAACTGGATGAATTTAGTTTAGGGTTAGCAAGACACATGGACCCTTTTCTGCCTCAGCTTTGAATCTCTCTGATAGGATAAAAATGCCTCAAAAATAATATGACAATGACTGTTAGGAAGAGACAATTCCTTAACTCTTCAAAGAAATTAAATTGGTTAATGCAAAGCACAGTGGAAAGAATCAGGGTTGTTCTCTCTAGAGATGGGAGCCCCAATTAAGTGAACAGAATATTCTGCCAACTTCCTTTCAGCTGACATTTACTGAGTTCTTTCTGTGAACCAGACTTTATGTTATGAGCTTACACCCATCCTCTCAGTTAACCTCATAGCAAACCTGTGAAGTCGGTATTTTCTCATTGTCCTCATTTAACAGATGAGAAACTGACAATTAAAGAGATGAATGTGCTCCAGGGAATTGTGTGGTTGGAGCGGAGATGCCAACCTGATTTTTGACCTCTGTAGATCTGTTGTCTACAAACCTCTGACTCTGTTATGGCACTTGTGGAAGCAAGTGTTGTGATGAAGCTTCCATCACCATGTCCCTGCATGATTCTGATGAGCACAGCATGCCCTGCTAGCCTGCACAGGCTATGTAGCATAGGTGATAAGGACACCTTTGCTGGGCTGAGTTCCTAGATTTGGGGGTTGCTTGTTACTGCAGTGCAACTTTGTCTGTACTGACTGATATTGCTTGCCATGGGGCAGAGGGAACAGTTTTGCTCCGTATATTCACAAAGAGCCAGTTTGCAGTCAGCAGATAGAAGGAGCAGGGAGATAGACATTTAAAACAGCTAATAAAAGACTGAGGAGCACATACTGAGAGTATCATTGAGAAGCCAGCACAATGATCCTGATGGTCCTGTTGAGCTTGAGAGTCTAAGAAATGAACTAAAAAAATGAGATTTGTAGGTGATTCTGGAATGCCAGAGTCAGAGCTAGCTCTGTGGTTGAGATAACAGGATAGAATACAAGGGAATCCCAATATGAAAGACAAGAATCTAAGAACATAGCCATGTGCTGGCCAGACTGAAGGGCCAAACAATCCTAGGTTTTGTTTGTTTGTTTGTTTTGAGATGGAGTCTCGCTCTGTCGCCCAGGCTGGAGTGCAGTGGCGCGATCTTGGTTCACTGCAATCTCTGCCTCCTGGATTTAAGCAAATCTCCTGCCCCAGCCTCCCGAGTAATTCCTAGGTTTTTTCTAAGACCACACTACTGGGGAGAGAAGGATCAGGGTCAGCTTGATTCCTGAATTCTCTCCAGAGCTGACTTAGAAAACATCCCTCTGGCACGGAGCCCTCTCACCAGACACATTTCTCTCTAACGTAGATTTGTTCATAAAGCACAGCTGACCATGGCAGAAATAATTTGGATAGCTTTTGGTGCTCTGTGTCCACTGCCTAACGACAGGCACCACCTCTAACCGCTGCTGGTTCCAGTACTCATTAATTTTCCCTAAGCTGGGGCAAAGGTTAGGGTAGCTGACGGTTAAAGGGACCTCAGGGGCCCAACTTTTGTCCCAAGCTCTGTCCCTCTTCTCTTCATTGTCTGGCCGTGGACAGGTTACTTCTTTTCCCTGGGCCTCAATTTCTTCTTCTGTAAAATATTTACATTCACACGTTGATCCAGGAAGTAAATAAAGTCATGAATGTAAAAGTGTTCTTTTTCTTTCCTTTTTTTTTATTTGTTTTGTTTTTGGAGACAGGGTCTTGCTTTGTCACCCAGGCTGGAGTGCCGTGGTGTGATCTCGGCTCACTGCAGCCTTGACCTACCGGGAGCAAGTGATCCTCTTGCCTCAGCCTCCTGAGTAGCTGGGACTACAGATGCATGCCACGACACGTGGCTAATTTTTAATTTATTTTTTGTAGAGACGAGGATCTCACTATGTTGACAGAGCCAGTCTTGAACTCCTGACCTCAAGCAATTCTCTTGCCTCGGCCTCTCAAAGTGTTGAAATTCCAGGAATAAGCCACAGTGCCTGGCCTAAAAGTGTTTTTCAAATTGTAGAGTGCTTCAGGGGTATCCCTCTTACCGCCATGCAATTGTCATCAGCATCTGCGTGGGTCTTTGGCTGGACCCCTTTCATCTCCCACAGCCAGAAACCCTGAAGCTGCCTTCTCACATTAGAGCAATTACCAAAGCTTCTTTCCTGGGAATGAGACTTTGAAAATGGTCAGATTCCACACTAGCCATTTCTTCCTCTTTCCTCACAATATTTATGAGAACTGACCTTCCAATGGAAATTTGGCAAGATTTCACGTTCTGGAGACATCGTACCTTCCTCCACATGCCCCGAGGGCTGAGGTCATGGGCTTCCCAGAAGATCCAACAGTTCCCATGGCTGCAGGAGGTGCACAGGACCGAGAGGAGAGGGGCCCAGCAAGAGCCCCTGAGCTGTAGGCTGGTCCTAAAATATCCAAATTGTTAGATTCCCCATCCTGCATTAGAACATAAGTTCAGGAATAGGCTGGGCCCAGTGGCTCATATCTGTAATCCCAGCACTTTGGGAGGCCGAGGCAGGTAGATCACTTGAGGCTGGGAGTTCGAGACCATCCTGGCCAACATGGTGAAACCCTATCTGTACTAAAAACTCAAAAATTAGCCAGGCATGGTGGTGCATGCCTATAACCTCAGCTCCTCGGAAGGCGGAGGCATGAGAATCGCTTGAACCCGGGAGGCAGAGGTTGTAGTGAGCCAAGATTGCACCACTGTGCACTCCAGCCTGGGTAACACAGGGAGAGGGTCTCAAAAAAAAAAAAAAAAAAGAAGCTCAGGAGCTGTTTTAGTTGTTCACCGCTGTGTCTCCAGTGACTGATGCATAGTAGGTGTTCAATATATATTTGTTAAATGAATGGAATGAGCCCTCCTCAGGAACTCTCAAAGGCTCTTCATTGTCCATAGGTTAATTCCTTGAAGGTCGCAGCTCACAGAAACTTACAGAACGTCCTAAGCCAGATATTTACATGGCCACTAGAAGCGGCTTCTCAACAATGCCTCCTAACTGTTCAGGCCACATAGAAAAGCTTCTGCAGGGAGGCCAGGGTGGGGATTCACTGCAGCCCTAAGAGGCTGTGAGTTTTCTGGGAGTCAGGAGGATGAGGATAGAGGCCTTGGCTGTGGCCATCAAGGGTGATGTGATGTGTCTCAGAGTTGCTGCCCGTGCCCTAAGTGTTGCATTGTGTGTCGCTCTCAGGACATTCCTCTGCTAATCCTGCCCTAATCGCAGCGGGCCCCGAGCTCCCCATACCAGGCGCTGAGAGCCACGTCTGTAAGGCATGCTTGCTGTCTGCGAGCAGCTCCTACCTGATGGCTCTTAAAACAATAACAAAACACACACGTACAAGATGACACCCACAAATTCACACTCACATAATACACCAAAGTAACCATAATAAAAACAGCGCTCTCTGACCCGGTAACAGAAGCCAATTGCAAGGCAGACTTTGACAAGTACCCTCAGTTTTGAGCTTAATGTTTGGGGTGCAGGCCTTTGAACCCAACTTGCAAAAGAAGCCCTTTCTGCCCCACCCACGAGCCCCCAGGACTCCTCTCCCTACGTAGCTGCTGGGAGAGGTCCACTGTTTGCTTCTCACGTCCCCACAGCTGTGGCCTCTTCCTTTGCCAGGAGCAGCTCTGGGAGGCTGAAGGGGACATTTCTTGTTCTGTCCCCACTTCCTGCTTCTGCTGGGGGCAGGGTTGGGGCCTTCCACCCAAAACAGACACATACCCACCCAGCCAGAGGAGGGGCTGACAGCTTTGGGGGAAAAGTCAGAATTCTAGAGCTTGTGAATCCAGACGTCCTGTAAACTCTGAGCAGAGAATAAACATCCCCTGGGACTGAGGGGAGGACGGTCCAGTGGGCAGGGGGCCCGGCGCCTCTGTCTGCCCTGGGGACAGGCTGTTTATTCTATGTCCCCCACAGGCTCTCTGCACTCCTTCCTGTCCCAGGTCTGGGTGAGTCACAGCAGGCCTGACAGCCCCACATGGGGGCCTGAGGCCTTGGAATCAGCTCTGGACCTCTCAAGGCTGGAAGGGAACTTTAAAAGCTCAACAACCAGCTGGGTGTAGTGGCTCACATCTGTCATCCCAGCACTTTGCAAGGCTGAGGTGGGCAGATCACAAGGTCAGGAGTTCAAGACCGGCCTGGCCAACATGGTGAAACCGTTTTTACCAAAAATACAAAAATTAGCTGGACATGGTGGTAAGCACCTGTAATCCCAGCTACTCTGGAGGCTGAGGCAAGAGAACTGCTTTACCGGGACCGGGAGGCAGACGTTGCAGTGAGCTGAGATCACGGCACTGCATTCCTGCCTGGGCTAAAGAGCAAGACTCCATCTTAAAAAAAAAAACAACAAACTCAACAACCCTTCACCCCGCAACACACACCTGGGCCACTCCTACCCCTTCCTCTTCTAGAACCTCGTGGCTGATCTTCTGGTCTCTGCTGATAGAGAGATCACTCTTTTCCAGGGCAGTCCGTTTTGTTTCTGGGACTCTCTGGCAGTTAGAAAGTGCTAGAATTGAGCTGACTAGAATTGTTCTGTGCCACCTGATTGGGAAGAACTAAGAACAATGTATACAACAAAATAATAGCAGGACCATTTTTTGTGCCTGGCACTTGCCACACATAATCTTTTTAACCCCCCCACCTCTCTTTCAAGGACATAGGCTTAGGGAGGTTAGGTCACTTGCCTAAGGTGACTTAGCTGCTACATGGCAGGGATGAGGTTCAGGGCACTCTGGTTCAAAGCCTGTGCTGTAAATATTAATCTATACTGGATCTTCATACTCAAAAAGCAAAAGTAGCACATACACCCACAAAAACACTATACCACAAAGTCAGGCACATATAAAACCAAACCAAATTACAAAATATCAGCCCGAATTTGTCAAATAGTAAGTACCATGATGTGCCAGGCAAACAATAATTTTAATGATTAATGCATTTGAACAACCCCATGAGGAAATGGAGGCCCACTGAGGTGAGGGTGGTGGACATGACCATCTCATAAGGGGCAGGACAGATGTCCCGACACCACTGCCTGAAGTCTGCTGTCTTTTCCCCACAGGAAGAGGACTTCGCAAAATAAAAAAGAAAGCTTTTATATTTATAATTATTTTCAACAACTAGAGTTTTAAAAGATGGGCTGTGTATCTTTGGAGAGAAATGATATTCCTAGATTGATGGTACCCAGCGAAGGCACTTAGAAAGGGTTCCTGCTTTGGTAGGTGCTGGATAAGAAATCCCCTACCTCTGATGGTCTATGGGTGGTGAGTGCTAACAAGAGACTAGGAACAGCGTGGAGTCAATCTGCAACCCAGAAACACAAACTTGGTGTTTGGTTTTCTTCCTTCTTCCCTCCCTGCCTTCCCTCCCTCCCTCCCTCCCTCTCTCCCTCCCTCCCCCTCACTTCCTCCTTCCTCCCTCTCTCCCTCCCCCCTTCCTCCCTCCCTCCCTCCCTCCTTCCTTCCCCCCTTCCTTCCTTCCTTCCTTCCTTCCTTCCTTCCTTCCTTCCTTCCTTCCTTCATGTGTTTTTTATTAGAGACAGGGTTTCACCATGTTGGTCAGGCAGGTCTTGAACTCCTGACCTCGTGATCCGCCTGTCTCGGCCTCCCAAAGTGCTGGGATTACAGGCATGAGCCACTGCACCTGGCTTAAAACTTGGTGTTTTCAAGGCTGGATGCTCGGCAGAAGAGAGGCCTAGCCGACCCAGTCACCAGTGAACAAGATCACCTCTTGGGGTCCTACCCTAACTCACATTTCCTTGACTTCCGCCTGTGGGGAGGAGACATTGACACCTGGGCAGAGGGTCATGTCGACGTGGCAGCCCCTCTGCACATCCCAGGGGCCACCCATTCACCCAGGCCTTTCCCTTTTTTGAGAACTGGGAGCTTGCTGGCTGGGACTGTTCCCCGCAACAATGTTCCCGTCCAGGGAGCTTAAAATAGCCCCTCTTGGCTGGGGCTCTGGAGTGAGCAGTGAGGCAGGCATTTGTGCAAATATGGGCCTAGGAGAAGAACTCCTACCAGGGAAGGAGGGGAGGGCAGTGTGGCAGGAGAGCCAGGACCTCCCGAGGGGGCTGCACCCTCCTGGCCACAGCCAGCAAAGGCGCTGGCTAGCCTCTTCCCACCTTCCCTGACTTTCCTGGGTCCACTTGGGCAAGTCCTTAGACCAAATCCTTCAGGTCCCCCTGGCCTCGCCAACGCTCTAGGGTGGGCCCACTGGAAGTAGGAACCTTTCCATTCTTCTGTTGGTTCTAGCCCTGTCCCCACTTTGTAATGCCCTTCCTACCTAGGAACACGCCAGAAGCATCCTCGAAGGCCCAACTCAAAACTCATTTTAACTGAAGGAATGACAGCTGCAGCTAGCATTAATGGGGTGCCTACTTCTGCCAGGCACTGTGCTAAGTGCTTTAACATGCATTATCTCATTTGATCCTCACGATAATCCACTGAAAGCCAAGTTATTATTATCTTCACTTTGCAGAAGAAACAAAAGCTCAGAGAAGTCAATTAATGTTCCCAAGATGACACAGCTATGAAGGGGCAGGACCAGGACTGAAACTCATGTCAGCCCATCATCTGTGGAGTCTGACCTCTGCCTCCAAGCTGCGTTTCCTTCTCCAGGTCCCACTGCCCTGGCCTCCTGCTCTGTCCCAGCATGGCCTCCCTAGATTACACTCAGTTTGATTCAATGTGTCAATATTTTAGTTCATGCCAGGAATGCCGCTAGGTGCCACACAAGCACCCTGGGAGCTCTTGGATCCCCTTGATGATTTGGGTTTGGGCGTCGGTTTAGTGAGCACCCGAACCTGCCGGGTCTAGGTTGCTTGAGGCTGTGGGGCAAGGCTGAGGCCGTCACAGATCGTGCTGAATGACCAGCTGACCAACTGGACATTCCCCCTCCACCCCCAGCTGCCATGATCCTCTCCTTGCCCTACTGCAGGGAGCAGCATGTGCAGGAGTCAGACAAACTTGCTGTGAATCTTCTGTGACTTTGGGCAAGTGACCAACCACTCTTAGCCTCAGTTTCCCCATCTGTAATTCAGAATAAAACTAGGACTTCACCCAGTGTTATTGGGAGGATTTCATGAAGGATTTAGCTTAGGGCCTGGCAGTCAGTAAGTGGATATTAAGCAGCAGCTATTATTGTCACTAACTGTTATTTTCTGTGAATTAAGGTGTCCAGGTGCCAAATGCCTGGGGTCTGGCACACAGCAGGTGCTCAAAGTAAAGGCAATCACTCACTCAGCAGGCAGAAGCCCCCACCAGACACCTGGCCGGCTGTGGCATTCCTGCTCTGATGTGTCCTAGGCTCTGGTCCCCATCAACAGTAGGGTCACTATGGAAGCCAGGTATAGGCGCAGGACCCCACCCACTCTCCCCATCCCCTCATTCTCAGCTCTGGGCCGCTCCTGGGGAAAGAGGTGGCGGAGACCTCAGAGTCTGCACATTTTTTAGTGTTGGCTGGCTTTCTCATGGCGCCACCTGGTGGTGAGTGCAGCACTGCTCCTGGTGGGACCAGCTGCAGAGGGCTCTGAGCGAGAGACCACGGCCACCCACTGCCCCTCCCCCTCTAGCTCATCAGCCCAGTCCTTCATTCACACACGCTGACCACCTTCTGCATGAAAAGACCCAAGGACCCCAGCCTCGCTTGTGGGGTGGGAGTTCCGAAAGCCCAGTTCCTGAGCCTCCCTCTCAGGCCTGGCACTGAGTCCTGCGGCTGGGTCCCACAAGCCTGCCTGGGTGCACACTCAGGACATCAAGAAGGTCAGATGACCCTCCAGGGGTTTCTAAAAACCAAGGCTGGAAGAAGAGATCTCCCTCCTGGTCTCAGATGGCCCAGGAATGGGAAACTCAATGACTGTTGCTGGGTCCATGCCCGACTCCTCATAGCACCTGCCTGGGGACCCCAAAGCTCCTATGGCCACTGTGAGGGATCTGGGGCCCCCAAAAGCACTGGCCTGGCTCTTTGGCCCCCGCCAGGCCAGCAAGGAGGCCCAGCTTGGCCCAGAGCTGTTTGTATAAAGTCTGAGGGAAGAGCAATGAATGATTTAGGAGATGGAGTTCTGCTCCCAGCTTTGGCACAAATGCACTGTGTGAACTGGGGTAGGACCCTCCCTTACCCAAGTCTCCTTGTAGTAACGTGGGTGGGAGGAGGAGGCCAGATGATGGGTGAGGACCTGTGTAGCTCCCAGAATGCACTTGTGCTAAGATGCAGGTTTCTGTGCCGCTACTTCAGCATCTCTGGGGCTTGGACCCTGAAATCTGAAGTAGCAGCACTACAGCCGGACCTGGGGATGCTGACCAGTCAGTCCTGGCCTGGGGCGGCAGAAGTGAGGGGTGCGTATTGTCAGCAGGTAAGAAGGAGGTGGTGGTTTCAGGGGTCCCCCAGATCCCAGTATCCATCTTTCAGTTTCTCACTGTTCTGTGCATATGGAAGGTTCGCCCCAGCTGCACGTCTGTGGGACCCCACCGCTAGCAGCAGCAGGGCGAGTGCAGAGAGCCAGCACAGAACCCAGACAGGCCGCCCAAGCTGGTGGGGCTGGGGCCCGGACAGCCTGCTCCGGGGGTGGGGCCCTTGCTGCCTGAGGAGGTATTTTCAGAGTCCCCCTCCCTGTGGAGTTTCCAACGAGAGAATCGAGCCCTGTCTACTATTTGACCAAATATGGTGGCATCTCTCATGCTCGAGCCCCAGCCAGCGTCTCAGTTATGCTGTGGAAGCCTGCCCCGGACAGATTAATCTTGTGACATTCAGGAGCGCCTCTCAACCTGCGTTCTTCCCCTCGGACGATTCCTGTAAATGGCCAAGACCGGCCCTCAGCCCGACAAGGCTGTCCTCAGTGTCTGTTCACAATGCCCCTCCTCTGCCCTCCTCATACTCCCTCCCTCCATTCCTGCCTCCCTGGGTGGATTTGCCTGCTCACGTTGGGCTGGGCTGTTCGCTTGAGGTGAGAGACATTGGCCAGAGGAGCTGGTCAGATGAGCATGTGATTCCAGGACCTTTGGGCCCTGGGGTCATCTGACCTCACAAACTTGTGGCCTGAGTCTTGGAGGCCTAGACCTCTCTCAGCAGCCATGAGGGTGGGCCTGAGGGGGTGGAAGGGAGAGTCAGTAGAGTAATGAGAACTGTGCTAGCTCTAATGCTAATTAGAATAACTAAT
The DNA here is from genome assembly GCA_963573385.1 of Cacajao melanocephalus. Lineage (NCBI taxonomy): Eukaryota > Metazoa > Chordata > Mammalia > Primates > Pitheciidae > Cacajao > Cacajao melanocephalus. The sequence continues at coordinate 65,964 of CAUYLG010023737.1, read as the reverse complement.
GTTTATAATAATCATTATACAATTATTTTATAATAATTTCTGTAAAAAACAACTAAGTGTTTATTGAGCACTTACTATGTGCCAGGTACTGTTGCCAGCTATTTAACATGGGTTATTTCCTTTCTTCCTTACAGCAGCCTCAAGAGGGGGCCATGATTCTTCCCACTCTAGAAATGAGGGAATTGAGGCTCAGAAAGATTTCAGGAGGGAATGGGCCAGGCCACTGTCTATTTCTGAGTACAGCCACCTATTTTATGGAGGAGGGAACTGAGGCTGGGAGAGAATGAAGCTCACTTGGAGCCACATAGGCTCTGAGAGTGCCAGCAGGGAGAGTGCTGTGTCAGGAAGGCCAGAACAATCGGCCATAAGTCCTCATGGATCTGCAACTTGGCCTGAGTGAGAGCATACTGCGTCAGAAACATGTTCACAGCAAGCTGAAGTTGTGTGGAAAATATCCCAAGAAAAACAACATGGGGTGGTGGATAGAGCCCTGGATGGGGACCAGCTGGAAACAGCAGCTCTGACATCTCTAACTCACCGTTAATAGTCACAAGTCCCTTCCTTGCTCCAGCCTCAGTTTACCTGACTGTGATCTAGAGGGGTGGGGCTTTGGTCTCCTAGGGCTGCAGAACTCACCTGAGGCTGGTTTCCCTGGGAGATGGGGTGCCCGCTCCCGGCCAGCACCGTCTGAGAACATTTGCTCTCCTGACCAACCGACGGCCCATCCCTCCTCCACCCTCACCCCCTTGCCATCCCCAAAGCAAACGAAGCTGATTGTCTTAGCTGGCCCTGTGGGTGCTGGCTGGGCGGCCGGCCGCAGGCCACAGGCAGAGGTGCCACCGGCCAGAGCCCCACCAGACACACAGGGCATTGTCCCTCGGTCAACAGCCCCTGGGCACCACAGCTCGGCTCCTGGCCTGCCCCCACGCTCCTCACCGCCTGCCACTGCGCTAGGCTCAGCCAGCTGGGGGCCCAAGGCTCCCAGCTGATGATGAGCCCACCCACTCACTCCCCCAGTGGCCCCCAGTTGAGCTATAATTGCTTCGCTCCATCCTGTTGCTGCCATTCTCTCGGCGGCATCTGGGGTTCCAGGCGGGCAGCAGCTGCAGGCTGACCTTGTAGCTTGGCGGAATGGACTGGCCTCACAACTTGGTACGTGGCGCTTCCCCGCTGCACCCCCACCCCTTTTAGAGCCCGAATATGTCAGTTTTTCTTTCCTATTGATTAATGGCTGCCTCTGTTTTGTTTGGAATCTGCAGAGGCGACGTCTCTGTCTTCTCCCCCAAGACTAGAAAGAAACAGAGACTGGTCTCAGAGCCTGCAGCCGTGGGCAGCAGCACAGGCTCCTGAACTGGGCTCAGCTGGGGCACACTGAAGCCTTTTCAGAACGGAGGTATCTGGGGAGGTCCAGGCAAACTCGGTCAGCGGGGTTTTTCCAAAGAGACCTGGCCTTGAGGTCCCGGCTGTATGACCTTGGGCAAGTCCTTCTGTTTCTCAGTGTCCCATCTGGAGAAGGGACTTTGAGGGAGGGGGCTTTGATTCTATTCCAGGTTTCTCTGAGTGGAGAGCCAGTGTTTAAGAATGCCCTGTGAGAAATTCCGATGAGGGAGCCTATTGTTAGGGAAACATTTTTTCTGCACTAGAATCTAGGACCAAAAAGGAAGAATTTAGCGACTTGAATCTCTGTTGCAGATTTTGTGCCAGCAAATACCTGTGCCAAGAGGGGCTCTGCTGAAGCTTGTTTTCTAGGGTCAAGACTTGCAGGGTAGCCTGGATAAAGCAGGCATGGGCCATGGGGCTGTGGGGCTGCAGGGTGAGGCATACAGGGGATGCATGGAGCCCATCTCAATGCAAGAGGAGTCAGTGGTGCCTTCATCCTGGGACCTCCGCCCCACACGTAGGCACTGGCCCTTGTCGCTCTGGATTCCTGAGGAGTCTGGGTTCTGCCAGGCCTGAGTCCTCTTCCTTGTGAGCCAAAGCTTTTCCTGATGCTCTTGGAGCTGGGAGGGAGAAGTGGATGGCAATGGGGGTGTGTGTGTGTGAGGAGGGCTTGGGGGATGGCTGGAAGAGGGAATGCTCAGGGTGGAGGGTAGTGCAGGCGGACAGGGCGTCCACAACTTGACTCACAAAAAGAGACTTGGCTCTCCCACCTTTAGCCCACAACTTGCCCATCTCCCCAACTTCATGACATGCCTCTTCCTCCCGCCCACTCATCATCAACATTCCATTCAGAAAAGTTCTTAACCAGTTCCAACCTCCTCTCTCATCTTCCCCCCACCTGCCCCTCCTATACCTGTAAGACTTCAACTCCTTCAGCCCGTGCCTGCCACGCCTCATCTGACATGTCCCTTCCCCAGAAAAGCTTCCTAGGCCATTGTCACGGCACAGGTAAGCAGGACGCCCCATTCTTCTCTGGCCACACCCTGAGCAGGGCCATCCTGGACTTGTTGCTGGTGAGACTTGGGTATTTGCCTTCTTGAAGTCCTGACCTCAGGTGATCCACCCACCCGGCCTCCCAAAGTGCTAGGATTACAGGCGTGAGCCACTGCGCCCGGCTGGTGTTTGCCTTCTTGTTCACTGTTTTCCTTCTCAGACATAAATGACAGACGGGCAGCTATGGGGACAGTCAATCATTTTCTCAGTGAGAGTCCACTGAATGTACCATGCAGACACGGGGGACATGATAGTGTATGGAAACTGACACATGCCCCCACAGAGTCCATGCTGAGTTGGGGGCAGACACACAAAAGAATTGTACATACAAACTGTAAGACTGAAGTCATGCAAGGGGCATGCGGGTTATGAGAGCCCAAGAAAGTCCAGAGGCATCCCTAAGGACGTGGCGCTAGAGCTGATGCATGAGGGCTGGGAAGGGGTCTAGGAGGTGAAGAGGCAGAACGCTGCAGGCAGAGGCCTGTGCAAAGTACCTGCGGCAGGAAGGAGCATGCTGAGAGAAAGATTGAAGGAAGACCAGAGGCTGGAGCACACATGAGAGAGGAATCCGGGGTAATTTGAGGAAGGAGAGCTGGGGGATGGTGGGCTGTGTCAGACTTGAGCCTGGGAGACCCCTAAGGACAATGAGAAAGAACCATAGACCTCAAGTCTTGGCCCAGAAAAAGACTTGACTCTCCCACCTTTGACCTTGGCTTTCCTCCCCAGCTGTTCCTTCTTATTATTTCCATCTTCCTGGGGCTGAGCCAGCCCAGGAGCGCCAAAGGCAAGAGGAAGGGGCAAGGGTGGTCTGGGCCCCTGGCCCCTGGCCCTCACCAGGTGCCACTGGACCTGGTGTCACGGGTGAAACCATACGCCCGCATGGAGGAGTACGAGAGGAACCTCGAGGAGATGGTGGCCCAGCTGAGGAACAGCTCAGAGCTGGCCAAGAGGAAGTGTGAGGTCAACTTGCAGCTGTGGATGTCCAACAAGAGGAGCCTATCTCCCTGGGGTTACAGGTAGGCTGGGCAGTGGTGACAAACTGTCTTTGGGGGGTGGGGGCCTTTCCCGCACCTCAGTCTTTGTAATAGTTAAGATCTTGGATTCAGAGGTCTGGGTGCTTGGGTTCGGATCCTAGCTCTGCTTCTTACTCGCCTTTGAGGCTTTGGGCAAATGGATTAGCCTTTCTGAGCCTCAGTTTCCTCAATGTAAATGGAGGCAATAGTAGTACCTACTTCAGAGTCTTGTTGTTAAATGAGACATCCATGTGGACAACTGCCCTTATTGTTCTTTGAGTCTCCATGGAGGTGCCTGCAAGGCTTTCCCCAGATGTCACCTCCTCTGCTCTGTGGGTCTCATATGCCCTTCTCAGATACGGTGCTTCTGTGCAGTGTTACCATCTGTCTCTCACGCTGGGCCTGGGCCTTTCCAGTGCCTGTATCAGAATCACCTAGGGTTTCCCATGCCCCATCAAAACCTCCAGCGGCGAGGCCCAGGAAGTGCTGTTTCTTATAGCTCCACGTGATCAGGATGCACAGCAGGCTGTGATCTGGGAATCAAGACCCGCTGCCCTAGATGGCGATGGCAGCAGCATCCTCCCTTGGTTGTAGCTCTGCTTTCTCGCTCAGTGCCTGACCCACAGAAAGGACCAAAGATGAAGGAACGGGCTGACCCTGAGGTCCTCACTCACAAACCCAGGCCAGAGATTTTTCAGGCACACGACATATACCCTGAGACCCTAGAATAGCACTACTCATCAGGACTTTCTGTGATGATATAAAGTCCAGTATGGCAGCCATGAGCCTCATGCGGCTACTGAGCTCTTAACATGCGGCTATGTGACTGAGAGATTAACTTTGATTACATTTTCCAATTTTTTGCTTGAGACAGTGTTTCACTCTGTCAACCAGGCTGGAGTACAGTGGCATGGTTTTGGCTCACTGCAGCCTCTGCCTCCTGGGCTCAAGCAATCTTTCCACCTCAGCCTCCCAAGTAGCTGGGACCACAGGCATGCATCACCATACCTGGCTAATTTTTTTTTTTTTCTTTGTAGAGACAGGATCTCACTATGTTGCCCAGGCTGGTCTCACACTCTTAAGCTCAAGGAATCCACTGGCCTCGGTCTCCCAAAGTGCTAGGATTATAGGTGTGAGCCACCATACTCAGCCTTATTAATTTAAATTGAAGTTGACACATGAAGCTAGTGGCTACTGCATTGGACAATGCAGCTCCTGAATGTGACCACTGGAAGGGTTGGTAAAGATCCTCCAGAGTGGAGCTTTTCACACTTGACTGTGCCCATGAATCACTCAGGGATCTGATAAAAATGCAGCTTCAGATTTAGGAGGTTCTGTATTTCTAGTGAGCTCCAAAGCATAAGGTGATACTAATGCTGCATGTCCACAGGTCCAGCTCACCCACTTCCTCGTCCCCTATTTAGCAGATGGGGAAACTGAGGTGCAGAGAAGGAGAGGTCACAAAGCAAGTCCCTGTATGGGAGGCTCCATGAGAGCACTAGGAGGGAACTTGTCTGCTTTGTTCATCAATGAACACCTAAAGTCTGGGACAGAACTGCTCACATGGTGAGCATGTAAGTGTTGAATGAATGGAGATTAAGTCAGAATAGAACCCAGACCTCCTGACTTCTTTGCCAGTAGAAATTAGGCATCAATAAAACTAATTCACCTTTTATTTCGATGGATTAAGTTTCCAAACAATATAAACACAGTGGGGGTGGGGCAGGCAGGGGGAGGCCCAAAGCTACTCTACCATCCCCATGGTACAACCTAGTACTGTGATGGATGACCACAAAAGAAGGAAGCTGGGTGACTGGTGACCTTGAAGCTGGGTAACCTTGGGGCTCTCGACTTGCCTTCCATGATCTTCAGCGTCCTCATGTGGAACACAGAGTTGATTACTGCCTTTCCTCCAGCCCAACACAGTCTTGCTGTGGGAATTAAAACTTCAAATAGGAAAGGCAGGGGTGTGGGGTATGGGTGCTGACTGGCTGTTTCCCGATCACCTTCCACTCTGCTGTGTCTCCTGCTCCCCGCAGCATCAACCATGACCCCAGCCGTATCCCTGCGGACCTGCCGGAGGCACAGTGCCTGTGTCTGGGCTGTGTGAACCCCTTCACCATGCAGGAGGACCGCAGCATGGTAAGCGTGCCGGTGTTCAGCCAGGTGCCAGTGCGCCGCCGCCTCTGCCCGCCACCGCCCCGCACAGGGCCCTGCCGCCAGCGTGCGGTCATGGAGACCATCGCCGTGGGCTGCACCTGCATCTTCTGAACCACCTGGCCCAGAAGCTGGGCCAGCAGCCCAAGCCATCCTCCCCGCACTCTTGTGCCAAGAAAGGCCTATGAAAAGTAAATGCTGACTTTTGAAAGCAAGACTTTGGGTTTGCTTCTTGTGGCTTCGAAGTCAACAACAGGGTCAGGGTAGGAGGTTCCTGGGAGGAAGATTTCAGATTAATATAAAGGGGAATTTTCCATCACTCTGAGTTCTCCAACACTGAGATGGCCTATTAGACAATAATGTGTTCACTTCTACCACTTAGGGCTGTTATGTTTCCTTTATTTATTTAATTTTGAGACAAGGTCTCACTCTGTTGCCCAGGGTGGGACACAGTGGCCCAGTCACAGCTCACTGCAGCATCAACCTCCTCAGGCTCAACTGACCCTCCCACCTCAGCCTCCCAAGTAGCTGGGACTATAGGCGTGTGCCACTACACCAAGCTAATTTTTGTATTTTTTGTAGACGCGAGGTTTCCCCATGTTGCCCAGGCTGATCTTCAGCTCCTGGGCCCCTCTGTAGATCAGACTTCTGCCCACCTCGGCCTCCCAAAGTGTTGGGATTACAGGTGTGAGCCACCACACCTGGCCCCTGTGTTTCCTTTAATTTGGGTTTATAAGTCTATGTTTCAGCCATGTTAATGTGGCTTGCTTGCTATAAACCAATATAGGAGTTAACAAGAGCTAATAACTCTACCCACTTAAGGGTGACTGGAAACAAGCTCTTTTGATGTGGGGAGCTCCCCATCTCTGAAAGTATCATGTTAAAACCAAGCCTCTCAAAGATATTATGGAGCAGATCCCTGCTCTGGTTGGAGCAGATGATCTAGAAAGTCTTTTTCAGCTCTGAGATTCTCTGCAGATCAGACTTAGACCCAAAGAAAGGCCTCCAGGTTGCCAAAGAGCAAGTGTTTTTAACCTGGGATAACGTGTCCCTGAAATTTTTATGCAAGTATGTACTTTTTCTGAGCTGAGGATTCCTGGGTTTGAACAGACACTTGTCAGTTGAGAAGTGTCAATGTAGATCATTCTTTCTTTCAGCCCTGTCCAAAAGGGGATCTTATTCGATGGTTTGCTGCTATCAGTGATTCTCAAACTTTAGTGAGCATCAGAATCTCCTGGAGGGATTGTTAGAACAGCTTGCTGGAACCTGCATCTAGAGGTTCTGATTCAGGTGGAGGCTGATACTTTGCATTTTTTTGCAGTGTTTTCCTTGCATTTATAATATACAAATAGTTGTTCCCAGGTGATGGTGATGCTGCTGGTCTGGACACTGCACTTTGAGAACTACTGGCTTATATTAAGATACTTTGCTGATCAAAAATGGCAGCATACTGGGCGTGGTGGCTTACTCCTGTAATACCAGCACTTTGGGAAGCTGAAGCAGGGGGATTGCTTGAGCCTCAGGAATTTGAGACCAGCCTGGGAAACATGGCAAAACCTCATGTCTACAAAAAAAAATTGAAAAATTAGTCCAGCATAGTGGCACGCGCCTATAGCCCTAGCTGTTAGGGAGGCTGAGGTGGGAGGATCACTTGAGCCTAGGGAGGCTGAGGCTGCAGTGAGTCATAACTGCACCAGTGCACTCTGCCCTGGGTGACAGAGTAAGACTCTGTAAAAGAAAAAAAAAACACCGATAAAAGCCGAAAGCGGCAATGTGGACTGATACCTGATATGTCCTAAAGCCCGTGCTGAGTCTTGACTCCTGGATGCGACTCCCCACTTCCCCCTTTATCCCCTAGCAATTCAATCCTCCTCCTGGGCCCTCTAACCCCTGCAGCAAATCCTAAATCAGCTGTTCTAGGGTCTAAAAATACCCTCCCTCTAGCAAGACAGCTGAGGGGCTCAGACTATTTTCTGAGGGTAAGAATAGCTAGCACTTTAGAGTTAATTTCAGTAAAAGGGCTAATGGCCCAGGACAGGAATACGTGGCTTGGCTGCTCTAACTTTAGTGCTTAAAGCAGTTTTAGCCCTGAATGTCTTAAGGGTCTAATTCATGAAAGGCCAGTGGTTAGCTATGTGCCTGCTTCGGGTGGTAAGTAACTTACCTTTTTTGGTATTGTTCTAGAGTGGATACTGGTTAAAATTACTCCAGGAAACTTCGGCCTGGTTCCAGACACATGGAAAATAGACTTTCTGTGCTAGCGCATGCTGATCCCTTCAGCAGCTGCTTCTCTACCCTTGGGGCTGCTCTCCAGGTCTTCAGACTTCAGCCCCACATGAAGGGCCCACAGCTTCTGAGCCTTTTCTGTGGGGTGAGGGTGTGGAAGAACTGAGCTGTAGAAGGGTTGCTTGTAGTCCTGGGAGACCCTAGGTGCTCTGGGGCATAAGGGCTGGTGGGGAAACCCCCCATTGTGGTGAGAAGAGGGTGTCTTACTTCTACCCAAGCAACAGGAGCCCCCAGATGCTCCATAAACACCAGCTAGTTTCATACAGATGATGCCCTTTCCTCTTTCTGGGCTTTGGATTCCTCATCTGTGAAACGAACAGATGGGATTTGGGGATCTCCAGGGTCTTTCCCAGGCTTATCATCCTCTGACTTAGAAGCTTAGCCTTGGTGGCTGGGCTGGCCCCTGGCGTAGCTCTGAGTCCCAGCTGGCTCATCCCAGGCCCCCAGTTTAAAGGCAGCAGCAGGGAGCTCAGGTTCTTTGCAGAGATGGGTCTACACAGCACCCTGGAACTTCCTTTGTGGTCTGAATCTAATTGTGTTTCATGTTTGCCTCCCCTACAAGAAGCTTGCACTCCATGAGACAGGGTCATCATCCCTTGCTCAGCGCTGCACCTCCAGCACCTGGCACAGTGTCCAGTGCGGATAGGGGCGCTGTGTTTGGTGAATGAGTGCATAGACGCCTCTAAGGGGAGCCTAAGATCTGCCTCCTGCCTTCCTCTATTTTGCCTTCATGGGTGGGTCAGAGAAAAGAATTCCTTATGAACCTCCCTGGTCCCCCACTGCCAACCACCTACTCAGATTCTACCTTCTACAGCTGCCACTTATCCCCCAAAGTCCTGAAATGTTGCTTGGGTCACCTGCTCCAGGAGGCAGAGTTCTCATGAAGGGTATTAAACATCTACTACACTGCATCCTGGACTACTGAGGATGTGTGGCCCTTTTCTTGTTTTGTCTGGCTGTCTTTCCGAATGTTCTCTTCTCCCAGAAGTCTGTGAGCCCCTGGGGGCTTCTGTCCAGGCCTAAGAAGGCTGGGGTGGGCCCTGGGGCAAAGGCTTCCTGCTGGTTCTCATTTCTGGAATCTGTCCTTTCCTCCCTGCCTCCAAGGAATCAGGTTTGGGCTTGGGGAGGCAGACAGTGTGGGCATTTTGGCTAGCTTTGGTTCTGAGCTGTTTGGGCCTACCCAGGTAAAGGAGGTTTCTGAAGGACACAGCCAGTTCCCATGCAGTCATGCATGGACATGGGGCCAAAGCCCAGCCAAGGACTGAGGATCAAATGTAACTGCCTTGGTTTGTGTCTTCTGTGTACATATTCTCTGTAGGGGTGTAAGGGTGGGGTGGTTATCAGGGATATGTTTTGTACTGTCAAGTGCTGGGCCAATACCAATGATTAATTACACTATGACAGCACATGGCATCTTCATTTCAAACAAACCATGAAAAGATGCCATTACGCACTTTGATTTCACTGGACTTGAGAGCCCCATCTGCATGTGGCTGACATTGTGGCTCTCTCTTCAATACCCTTCCGCCTTCTGACTTTGAGGTTTGGATGAGACCACTTCTGCTCCAGGGACAGGACCTGACTGCTCTAAGCCAATCTGCTTAATCTCACACCCTCCCTGCCCTGCATCATGGTTACTGGTCTTGTATCTGAATCCCAAGTCAATCAGCATGCGGTATTCCCTGGGCCACAGGAATTGGTTCAGGGGTGGTCCAGCTGGCCCAGAGCCCAAAATTTGGTTCAGTGGTTATGATAAAAGACCTTCTCTTCCTGGGAGCTGTTGGTAGCCATCTTGGACCATGAGAGAAATTGTGGAACTGTGAGATTGCACAGTGCTCTATGTCTAGACTTTTAAGCCACGATAACTAATAAAAACTTTTTTTTTTTTTGAGATAAGGTTTCGCTCTTGTTGCCCAGGCTGGAGTGCAATGGTGTGATCTCGGCTCTCTGCAACCTCCACCTCCTGGGTTCAAGCAATTCTTGTGCCTCAGTCTCCCAAGTAGCTGGGATTACAGGCATGCCCCACCACGCCCAGCTAATTTTGTATTTTTAGTAGAGACGGGGTTTCTCTATGTTGGTCAGGCTGGTCTCGAACTCCTGACCTCAAGTGATCCACCCACCTCAGCCTCCCAAAGTGCTGGGATTACAGGCGTGAGCCACTGCACCTAGCCACAAATAAAAACTTTTTATTGCTTAAGTGAATTTGAATTTGGTTTTCTACTACTTCATCAAAAGTCTTCTTACTTGGCTGGGTGCAGTGGATCACCCGAGGCAGGTGGATCACCTCAGGCTAGAAGTTTGAGACCACCCAGCCAACATGGTGAAATACCATCTCTACTAAAAATACAAAAAATCAACCATGTGTGGTGGCTCACGCCTGTTATCCCAGCTACTTGGGAGGCTGAGGCATGAGAATTGCTTGAACCTAGGAGGCGGAGGCTGTAGTGAGCCAAGATCAGGCCATTGCACTCCAGCCTGGGCAACAAGAATGAAACTCTGTCTCAAAAAAAAAAAAAGCCTTCTTACTGTTGTGTCGGTTTCATAATTTCCATAGTTATAATAAGTGCATACTACTTGTATTTTCTTTCAATGAACTGCCCATTACCATCACCCTGGCACAGTAAAAACCACCTCAGAGCCAGTTTGGGCCTCCACCAACTGGAAGCGTATTTTGCCCAGGCATTTGGCAGTGTTGTTACTCTGGGCACCCAGGCCCTTTCCCTTATGCCTGATTTAGCGAGTCTTTAAGTATCTGCATCTTTCTCAAGGCCCTCTACCCTTCCCCAGGAGATTCTAATGTAGTGGTTGGTCCCTGAGCACCTAAGACTTAGTTCTTCCATTACAGAAAAGAACAGGTCCAAAAGGAATGAAAAGGACTTTTCTTTCTTTTCTAAAATGAGTGATTTTTAAAGGTTTGTAGAAAAAGCAAAGCAAAGCACAATTTTCCTCTTATTTCAAGCTAGTGTCTGATGAGCAAGTACCAGGCTAACCTCTGAAGAATCCTACCCTAACACCTTCTTTTCTCTTTCTTCTGCTGGGATGAATACCTGGGGGTGAGATATGACCTCTCTCTCTACCAGCTGGGGATTTATCTTCTTTGCATTGCTGCATTCCTCAATCTTTGCATAAGGAAGAGAATAGTCAATTCCTCCAGGTGCCGAGGAAAAGCTTCCCTGTTCCTACAGCCTCACAGGGTTCTCTTTTCCCACTGGTTCCAGGAAACTTGGAGATATACGGACGACCGTTCAGGCACACATCTCTTCCTTGGGTCCTACCACAGTCATCTCCTCCAATATGCAGTGATGTTGACAAGCTTGGAGATAGTGACTAGTGAGTTCCGAACTAGGTACCTCAAATCTAGCAAGTTCACACAGTAAACAGGAGCTATGGTCATTTCTTAGGGTTTCTGATCTTCCCTTTTACATTATTTGTAACCCTCTGGTTGTAAATGTTTTACTGTAGGTTGCCTCAACTGATTGCCCACTGTGGGAGTACGTACTGAAAAACAGTAAAACAATTAGACTCATAGTTCTCTGCTTTATAATCTCTCCCATAGTCCTCTGGTTCCTAGTTAAAAAACCAAGTCTGAAGCACCTTGTGAAGATGAACTTTTATTTCTTCTTAAAAAAAGATAAATAAAACAAATATACTAGCTTGGATTTCCTTTCCTCTTTTTACTTTCCCCCTTAAAAAAAAGCAGCGGCCACTGTGAGGACCCTTAAGTTAGGCAGACAGTAGGTCACCCGGACCCACACTGGAGGGAAAAGACGCTTGATACATGAGGGGTCAGAAAGAGGCCTGGCAGGCGAGCATGGCTTATTCAGTCCTGGGCTGCTGTGGGGTGCAATCCATCTTCAGTGGGGGCTGAAAGTCCTAGGCTCTCCCCAGAGCCCTCACAGTTCAGTCTTGACCTTGTGCATCAAATCTTTTTGATCAATCTTATCTAGGTCCTGGTACCAGCGGTTGTAAGCCAGCAAGGCCACATTCTTGGCAGCCACAGCCGTCACCTCCACAGAGCTGGCCGCCCACTCCAGGGCATTGAGGTAGAAGAGCTGGTCATGGAGTGCAAACCTTGGGAGCGTGGGGCGGGAGCCATAGAGGGGATGGGCCTGCCACTCAGCTATCTGCACTGAGTAATAGGAACGGAAGAGGGTCTTCAGCTGGGTCCGAAAGAGGGGCTTGGGGGACTGGACTCGCCAAACAGCTGCCTCCTGGGGCTGCTTTCGCCGGAAGCTGGCAGAAATGTTGACGGGGCAGATGTTGTCCAGAGTGCAGAAGAAGCTGGGGAAATCTGTGGTAAGGATGTTGGCAAAGGGGAAAAGCTTAGGGTCTGGGAAACCGAAGTAGGAAGAGTTGAGGTAGCCGTGGACCAAGGAGACGACGGTGGGCTGGAAAGAGCCCTGCACGTCATCAATGGGCGGGTGGAAGCCTGCAAAGGTTAAGTTGCTGCTGCTGTTGTCCAGGTGCAGGGGCGTGGCGATGACCACGATGTCATAGAAGTCAGAGCTGTTGCCTACCTCATTCTCATAGGCCACCTGGTACAGGGCTTTACCCTCTGGAAAGAAAAGAGCACAAAGTAAACTTTCCCCAGCTGGGCACAGTGGCTGACGCCTGTAATCCCAGTACTTGGGGAGGCCACAGCGGGCAGATTACCTGAGGTCAGGAGTTCAAGACCAGCCTGACCAACATGGAGAAAACTCCATCTCTACTAAAAATACAAAATTAGCCCGGTGTGGTGGTGGGTGCCTGTAGTCCCAGATACTCGGGAGGCTGCGGCAGAACTGCTTCAACTTGGGAGGTGGAGGTTGCAATGAGCTGAGATTGCACCACTACGCTCCACCTGGGACACAGAGGGAACTGTCAAAAAAACAAAGTCAACTTTCCCTTGGCTTCTACCCACTGAACTCCCCACTGGGGCCCAGCATTGAGGGTACAATGAGACCCTGGTGCCCAGGGTGCAGCGGGGCTGTCTAGATGGTGGGTCCTGTTCTCTCCATGCAGGTGTGGCTGCAGAGGAAGCAAGGGGCCTGGAGTCTGGAGACTCAGTTTCTGCTCTGCCTCCACTGCAGACCAGCTGGGGGAGCTTGGGCAAGGCTGTCATTCAAAGTCCTTATTAGTCAACAGAAAAAGGCTGGGTTGATGGAAGTCTCAGCTTTCTGGCTCTGACATTTGAATTGGGAAAACAGCACCCTCTAGTGTCACTGGCAGGGCTGGGGCTTCTCAATGCTTTTCTGTAACTACTCCCCAGGGGGATCACCGACTAAGGCTGAGGTACAAAGGAGGCAGGAGTGCCCAGTAGCTGGGAATTGGCATGTGTGCCCACTCCTGCTCTGTCTACTCACCTGTGCTGTGCAGGGTCACAGAGGTCACTGCGGCATGGATCACATTGGCCTTGGTGAGTTTCAGCAAACCGGAACAAACCAGCTTATTGCCTCCTTCCACAGACCACAGGCTGCCTTGGGCCCCGGCTAGTGACATGGCTCCTGGGCGAAGCAGGAAAGGGCTGCTGAGAGGTTGTCAGGGCCGTGGGGCAGTAGGGCTGGGGAGTCCAGTACTATTCGACTGGGCCTCCCTGCCAGGACAAAACTCTCCCAACCATGGGCATGGGGAGACGGCAAACATACAAATAAGTACAACAAAGTGCACAGCGCTATGGGGGAAAGAACTGTGCTCAATGAAAGAGCCAGCTCCCGGAGACCACATATTGTGAGGTCTGTTTTATGCGGAATGCCCAGACTGGGCAAATCCACAGAAACAGAGAGCAGATTTGTGGTTGCGCAGGGCTGGGAGGCTGAGGGGCGCTGGGGAGGTGAGGGCTAAAGGGCAAGGGGATTCTTTTTGGGGTGATAAAAATGTCCTGAAATTGATTGTGGTGATGGTTTCAGAACTCCCAATGTGCTAAAAACCACTGACTGTACACTTTAAATGGGTGAATTAAATGGTATGTGAATTCTATATATCTCCATACAAAAATGCTGTGAAGGAGACACACAAGATACTGAAAGAGTGAGCAGGGAAGCCACACGGAGGGAACACTGAGGCAGGGCCTGAAGGCTGAGAAGGAGCCAGCATGTGCAGAGCCAGACGAATAGTATTGAGGGTACCAGGGAGGTGCTTGTTATTGTAAATCTTTTCATTCAATTATATAACAAAAATATACTGAGTGCCTAGTATGTTACGGATTAAATTATGTTCCCCCTACCAGAGGTGTTGAAAACATCATCCCTAGTACCTATGACTGTAACCTTTATTTGGAAATTAGTTAAGATAGGGTCATTAGGGTAGAGCCTAATCCAGTGTGACTGGCATCTGTATAAGAAGGAAACTTGGGCACAGACACTGACATATGCACAGAGCGAATGCTAAGTGAAGATGAAGACGGTGATCAGGGTGATGCATCTACAGGCCAGGAATGCCAAAGATTTTCAGAAAATCACCAGAAACTACACAAGACTCATGGAACAGATTTTTTTTTTTTTTCACAGCCCTCAGAAAGAACCAACTTTGCCAACACTTTGACCTCATACTTCTATCCTCTAGGACTGTGAGACAATAAATTTCTGGTGTTTAACCAATCCAGTTTGTGTTACTTTGTTATGGCAGCCCTAGGAAACAAATACAGTCTCTATTCTTTTTTAAAACAACTTGAGTTCTGTGTTTGGGATGTATCAGTGAACAAGAGACAAGGATTCCTGCTCTTGTGAAGCCTACCTTCTCCACTCTTGTGGTCTGTGCTAGCAGAAAGTGGGCTATACACAGGCCAAGCCACCTCCGTCAGGAGCTGGGAAGAAGACGTGCTCTAACAGTGGCTCAAAGGCCTCAACAGGGTAGTTCTTGAAACCAAAGAGTAGAGAGCAGAGCATCATCTCAGCTCTAATATTTACACACATGCAAAGGATGATGAGGCAATTGGGAGTGGTAGAAACACACTGGACCTGTGATCTGAGCTTTGATTTCACTGTCTGTGAAGTGGGGTGATACTATCTCCTGCCAATTCACGGCCAGTGCCAGAATCAAACAGGATGGGGGAGCAGAGTGCCCAGGTGACTGTAATGAGCTGGATAAAGCAGAGGTTATCATGGAGACCTCTAGCCCATTATGAGTACCCTGGGCAGAGGAGGGGCAGGCAGGCAGGCCAAGGGCTGGATGCTTACCTGCAAAGGCGGGCATCGCTGCTGACTGGCCATAGCTGGCCCGCAGGACAGCAGAGACGACGTCATCAATAAAGCGCTGTGTGACGCCCACCTGCAGCAGGGACTCGGCAACAGAGTGCTGGGTCATGTTGACAAAGGTGGCCTCCCCCAGTGAGTAGAGCAGCTCCTCCACACCCGAGAAGGCATAGCCGTGGGCCTGGTACTTATAGATCCTAGAAGACACACAGAGCTGGAGTCCTTGTGGAGGAAGGCTTTTTGCCTGACCACCTGCCCCTGGGTCATAGTGCCTGGGAGGCCCAGCAGGAAGCCATCACTTCCTTTACATGGAGCAGTGGGAGAGGAGGCTGGTTATATTCCCTGGGGCCTGTTCACTGACTGTGGTGGGCCTATCCCACCTAAACGGAGTGTGGAAGGATGGAATCTTCACATCACGGCTGTGCTGAATAACAACTGTATCACCTCTCTGAGCCGCTCCCTGCCTGAGGTCATAGTTCATAACCCTTTCTTCACCCAGCTGGGACTGCCAGGCCGTGGGCTACGGCCCACCCCTGCTGGCACATGCCCACTCCAATAGTGTCGGCTCTGCTGCAGCTTCTAGGACCCGATGGCACGTTGCAACTTCATGCCGATACAGTCACCTTCTCCACCAGTCCAGCCTGTCTTCTCCTCTGGCTTGATCTGACAGGGCTCCCACTCATCCCCAGGCTCATGTCTTGTCCCTCCGTCACTCATGTAATCTCATTAGCATGGATTAGAACCATCGATGGATTTCCTGACTGGCGGGCCTTCGAAATGCTGCCCATTCTAGGGCCACTTTTATAAACATGTTGAGTTTGGTTATCAACAGGACACCAGAGGGAGGTGTCTACGAAGGAGAAATGTGAGTCTGTAACTGAAGAGAAAATTAGGGTTGACAGGGAGAAGTCATCTCCCATAAAAGGTAGAAGTCAACATTATTGGTCTGGATAAAATTGACAAGGGAGAAAAATATCAGAAAGAAGAGAGGTAAGGAAATAAGCTTTGGGTGACATCTGGAGATGAGAAAGAAGGGCTATACACAGCAGAGTTATAGAATGGGAAGGGAATGGAGAAGTGTCAGGAACCAGGGAAGGAGGGCACAGGCCATACTTGTGTCTGACACTGAAGGGGGGCAGACAGCGATGGGGTCCGAGGAACAGCCCCTGCACCTTGGGCTGGAAGCAGTGAGCAACTTTGGGAAGGACTTTGAGGAAAGGGGGAGTGATAGCTTGGTGAGTGAGTGAACAGGGAGAGAACAGAACACCTGCCCTCCATATATGGGACCAAAGGTGATGGGGAGGGGGCTGGAGCCCAGGGATAAGAGGAGTGAAGAAAGGTGTTTATTCTAGATGGAAAAATGGGGACAACACAGTCCGCAAATGAGTGGTACACAGGCTGCATTTGCCCTACAGATGTTTTCATTGGCTTACAAATGAAACACGTCTGTAGGGCAAATGCAGCCTGTGGACTGAAATGGCTGCCAATGTGGAAACACTGAAAAATTTCACACACAACTCTGGATTCTCGCTTCTCCTGAACAGCGAGTAGATCTAGCCACATGAGGTGGGCCTTGTAGGCGGCTGGCTGCCTCCTTCAGAGGGGGCCTTGTTCTGCTCTCTTCTACTTGCTGATTCACTGACTCACATCCCAGTTCAGCCTTTGTTAAGTGACTGAGTTTGCAACCCATGCTTTTATTAATATCAGTGTAGCAGAGGGAGGGTAAGATAATGAGTGTCAGTATGACAATACTAGAGAGACCATTACTGGACCAAATATGGCCATTCCTCATGCCAGGGCTTGCTCTGAGCCTGCACTGAATTGTGCTGGCTCTCATACCCAGCAAAGACCTTTCCCTTTTTCACAAAGTACAGTCAAGCTGGTTCCTCCCCAACCTCTTCTCGGTACCCCACAGAATGCCATCCCCACCGCTCCGCCAGCCCTACCTCATGAACTTCTCCATGACCTCCTCCACCCACATCTGCAGCCTCAGGAAGCTGATGCCGTAGTGCCACCAGAGGCGGAAGAGGTTCAGCAGGTACCAGTCGGTCTCCTCCAGCACAAAGTGCTCCCCGCCGAAGATGGCGCTCCTGCCCACCACCTCACGGCGGTGCCTCAGCCCTGCAGAGACAAAGAGGAGTCCCTCAGGTCCCCTCCAAGACTTGGAGCCTTCTTGATGCAAATGGACTGGCTCCATTAAAGGAAACACCAACACTGTGCTTTGTTCATTTGTGCCGTTTGTTTATAAACAGTAAACAGATGCACTGGGAAAATGGCTGGACTGCCTAGTCAATAAATGAATGAAAATGAAAATAATGTCACATTTTACATTTTTTTTTTCCCCAACAGGATCCACAAGTGAGGGAAACTCGGATTTTATGTCCAGAATGTCCAGGGGCTCAGAGCCACTGGGTTTGTTCGGAGATGGTGGCCTTGGGCACTGAGATAACATGGAAGTTATCCTAGCTTCTTACAGCCATCTTGCACGCTGCAACTTACAGAGCAGTGGATTCCTAATTACGGATAGAGCTACTATGACTTGTTCCTTCCCCACCCCCACAAACCTCACATGGCACATTGCAACTTCATGCCGATACTGTCACCTTCTCTGCCAGTCCAGCCTGTCCTCTCCTCTGGCTTGATCTGACAGGGCTCCCACTCACCCCCAGGCTCATGTCTTGTCCCTCTGTCACTCATGTAATCTCATTAGCATGGACTGGAACCATCGATGGTTCCAATCTGCTCTCCACCTTAACACTACACTATATCTTGGAGATTGTCCTGGATCTAGGCATGAAAACTTCCCCATTCTGACTGCTGAACAGCCTATTGTGTAGTTAGACAATAATTCGTTTAACCCCAGGTCCTAGCGGATAGGCAGATAGGATACTCTCAGCCTTTTGCTATTATAAACAATGCTGTAATGAATAACTTGGTATCTGTGCTACTCTGCACATCTGTAAGACCACCTGTAGCATCACTTCTGAGAAGTGGAGTTTCTGCATCAAACAGAAGGTGTATTCGACAGATGCTGCTGGGTTTCAATGCCAGCTCTCTTGCTGTAATAGCTTTAGCTGAAATCTATACATTTTCTGAGCCTCAGTTTCCTTAAAAGGAGATCTAACACTCATCTTGCAAGTTGGTAGGGAGGATCTGAGGTAATGCCTACATACCATCCAGAAGGGTGCTGGGTGCCTGGCAAGCACAAGCATGTGGAAGGTGATATGATCACAATTATTTAGAGGCAGCAAATTGAAAGGGCAAGAAACTGGCCTAGGAGTTAAACCTGAGTTCTAAACCCGGCTCTGTAACTAACTCACTGTGTAACCTCAGGCAAGTTCCTTCCCCTCTCTTGTCTCTGCTGCTGCATCTGTAAAATGAGGAGATTGGGCCACATCACCTTCCAGCCTTGACGGTCTGGGAAGTCTGAGCAGGGCCCAATGCTGTCACCAGCCCCAGGGCGCTGGGCACTGGAGCCCCAGGACTGAGCACTCACCCAGCAGCTTGACGAAGTCCTGCATGTGCAGGCTCAGGGAGTGGAAGGAGGCGGCCCCACTCTCGTAGGGCTGCTTGTTGACTGAGATGGTGGCCAGGCGGCCGCCCACGGTTCCTTTCTCATACACGTCGATCTGCACTCGAGGTCCAAAGTGCTGCTGGAGGAAATGGGCCACAGCAGAGCCCCCGATCCCGGCCCCAACCACCGCTGTGAGCAGGCCCAGGAGGCAGGGAAGGAGAGAGACAGAACATGAGAGTGAGAGGCTGCAGCCCACGCTTTGCATCCTCCTGCGCTGGTGGTTCCCAGGTGCTTAAATTTCTTAGGCTTATAACATTTCCAAAAGGAAATTTGCAGACTGTCAGTAGAACTATTAATAATAAGCAAAGGCAAACCTGAAAACTAACATTCACTAAAACCTGCATTTCATAAAGAAAAAGGCATTATAGCAGCAAAAGACGAGCAAAGAATATTGAAAGTCAGGATGACCATTTAAAGAGAATAAATTTAGTTTTATACAAACTCACTACTTTGCTTCTAGTTTTCTTATTTCACTATGAATTGGTAAAAAGTTACTGAACAGTTCTGTTCGGTGATCAGTGTTTGGAAACCACTCTTCAATCCAGGGATTGGCAAACTACAGCCTGCAGGCCAAATCCGGGCAGACGCCTGTTTTTGCAAACAAAAGTTTTATTGAAACACAGCCATGACGCCCTTTCTTTTATTTATTGTCTATGACTGTTTTCATTTTAGGTAGAGTTGAGTAGCTGCAACAGAGACTGCATGACCTGAAAAGCCTAAAGTATTAACTCTCTGGCCATTTACAGACAAAGTATGCCAACCCCTGGTCTAGTCCAACCTACACCGGACACTTAAATCATCTCTATGTCTGTGTTTGTCAAGACTGGAATGTACCCGCCGGGCGCGGTGGCTCACGCCTGTAATCTCAGCACTTTGGGAAGCAGAGGCGGCTGGATCACCTGAGATCGGAAGTTCAAGACCAGCCTGACCAACACAGTGAAACAGGCATGAGCCACTGTGCCTGGCCTGACACTAATCATTAAACAGTCCTGTGAGAGAACTGTAACCAGCTATGAAGCTACTGAACTGGACTACCACTCTACCTATAATTTTTCCTCATCATGTATCTGTATCTGAAACACTACTTTCCTCTCATCATACAGTCCAGAGGCCTTATCCAAAAAGAAAATGGAATAAATCTGTTGTAATTTATCCTTACTGGACCCAACGGGACCCAGAGTACCAGCTCCTGCCAGGAAGTGACAGGCAATCCTCAGATAGCACCAAGCTCTCTATGATCTGGCCTCTGTTTACTTATTCCACTTCCTGCCCTACCCTTCCAAGATGCCACCTTCTTGTCTGTCTAGGCTTCTCATTGCGGTCATATAGCTTTTGTCTTATGCCCGGGCCTTTGCCCGAGCTGTTCGCTTTGATAGGAGTACCGTCACCCTGTGTCTCACTGGCTTTAACAGCCCTCAGATGTCACCTATAGCTTGGCTTTACTGACCCACCTGAGGTGAGTCAGGTGATCCTCCTGCGCATTCTCATAGCACACTCTGCTTACCCCTAACCACACTGTATTCAAGTTATTTAAGGACAGAGAGAGAGCGGATGGTCACTATGCCCCCAGATCCTGGCAGACAGTAGAGTTCATGAAGCATTTTTTCTGTGTTGAAAGAATAAACCACTTCCTCTGTCAGTACTTACAAAGCCACTTTCAAGGCAGCACATAACCTTTTTATTTTAACCATTGTGCTCCCGTCCCCCCCACGTGCAAAGAGTCCCAAATTACCAATTTTTCCAGAGAAACTGATATTAAGGCCTAGAAGCTGCCCAAGATCAGGAAGCAGAAGACACCATTTCATTGTGAACCAGCTAATTTAACACAACTGACACTCACTCTCTAATTTACAGTAAGATGTCCTGGGGGACAAAGATAAATCAAATAGGCTTCTGTCCCCCAGGAGCCCAGCACGGAGTGGGCAGACAGACTCCTGCACAATTAGCTACAACAACCCGTGATGAAGTGCAACAGGGTACCAGGGAGTCCCGAAAAGAAAGCAGTGAATTCTGCCCCAGAGAGTGTGGGGACACAGGCTTCTCAGGGAAATACGATTTCATGCAAGACGCTGGAGGACAATCAGCTTTGTCAGTGAGAGGACACGCACACTCTGCAAAGAGGCCAGCATGAGCAGGGCAGCATGTGGAACTATACGGGTGGGTTTAGAGGGTCCTGATGCCACATGGGGGTTCTCAGATTTGATCCTGCAGGAGGACAAGGATTAAGCCATCCTAACAGGAAGGTACGCATCTTGTTGTGGGTAGAGTCCAAACCACCAAGGGCGGACAGAGGCTCCTATGAGAGGGCTGAGGAAAATTTAGAAAGCTAAAGGGCAGCGTGGCATTGCCAAGTGTCCTGCCCTGGATGACTCTTGGGTGGGGCCAGAAGGGCCAGTTGGAAGGAGGCAGGCAGAATGTTCCATGTTGCCACAATGCAGCAATTCTCCTGGCTGGAGGTCCTATTCCTTCTCCAATGGTGAGAAATGTCCTGTCCTGTTGCCTGTTCCAAAGAAAAAGGGGCGTGCCCTGCATATTCCCACAGTCTACTCCGCTTATCCCTAGCCACACTGTATTCAAATAACTTAAGGGCAGAGAGAGAACACATGGTCACTCATGGATACTGCCTGCCTAACTCTTCCACATCCTTCAAAGCCTGGCTCAAACTCCACCTTCTCCATGAGGGCTTCTCTGGCTACTCTAGCCTCAGGATTCTCTTTTCATGGAAAGCTCTAAATTCTCAGTCTCAAACTGGTTCCTGGCATGTTTCAGTCTGTCTTAACCCTGTATGGCCCAGGCTGTGGTTCTGACACAAAAAAAGGCTTTAGCACTGCACTAGACCCTGTAAGTTTGCAGCGCTTCTATGAGATGTTCCAGGCACTCCTGCCAACTGGGGTGCATGGAGGGTAGCGTAGTGGAGTAGGGCCTTTTTCCTCCCACCCCGAAGCCCAGCATCTCTGCCTGTGGGAATATTATGTGTGAGGGACTTGAAAATCTTCAAGTCATGTAGTTAAAAAGACAATTGTTGAGGGAGGGGAAAAAAAGCAACTGTAAACACATATGAACTCATGTCAATGATATGCACAATGAAGTATTTAGCGAAGTGTTCTGATGTCTGCAATTTATTTGGAGATGCATCAAAATGTAGGATGGATTCGTGGATGTCTAGAAGGATGAGTGATAGTTATGTGACACAGCAAGTATAGTGGCAGAATGTAGGTGGTGGGTATACAGATAACCACTATAAAATTCTTGCTGTACATGGGAACGTTTTCAAAATAAAATATTGGGGAAACCACACATACAATAAACAAAGTGACTGTTGTTAAAAGTTCCCCGTTCTGTCAGCAAATCTCCAGCAGACCTAGTGTTCTCTCTGCCAGGACTGTCTCCTATTGACCTGGGGGGCGGGTTTGGCTTAGATGTTACTTCCAAGAAGGCCTACTGGGGCCGCAAAGACAGGGTGAAGCGCCCTTCCTCTGCATGCACTGTACTTTCTCAGCTCAGCACGGACCCCCGTACCGTGAGGGCTCTTCCCACAGCAGGAACTAGAGCGCCACATCTGCTACACAGACAGCCCTCAACCAACCTCTGTGAATGCCATCGCCCAGCCTCTCTGTCTTCGGTCACCCCGCGCCTAGCAAACAGCCAGGTTCACGGCAGACGCTCAGCGATCCTGGACCTCCCGGTGAGATCCGTGACCAGTGCTGCTCAGGCCTCTTTTCCGTCCCAGGTGGCCCTCTTCACATGCTATGCCCCGGCCCCTTCAGGACCTTCCCTGCCGCGTCCCCTTCCGCCCTCTCCTCCACCCAGCTCCTCTCCCGAGGACCCCTCCCTCACCCAGCTGCCCTCCTCTACCCCCACCTAGCTGAGAGCTGAGAACCCTTTACCCGCCGGCCCTCCCCAGCTGGGACCCCATCGCGTCCTTCCCGCACCGATTTTGCCCGGCGGAGCATCTCCGCCAGCAGCGGCGGCGGCGAGAAGCGCGGTCAGCGCGGCGAGCAGCTGGGCTGCGCGGGCCATAGCGGGCGGCGAGCGGGCAGCACGCCGGGTTCGGCTGCTCGCGGGTTGGCGCTCGGCTCTACGCCCCGCCCCGGCGCCCCACTGGCAGTCCCGCCTTCCTGCCGCGCCGGACCCAGCCCCGCATTGGACAAACAGCCGTCCCTCTCCAGCACGAGGCCCTCATTAGCTCCGTGTCTCTCGGGGTCGGCTCTCTCATTGGCAGCTTTCCCGTCCCGCCCCCTGCTTGCAGGCTCCTCATTGGCTGGTTCATTCCTGCCCGGAGCAGGTGTGCGCGCCTCGGGGCCTCAGCATCAGGACCAAGGCCTAGCTGCGGCTGAAGGGTGAAAGAGACAAAACTGAAGCTTTGAAGACCTCAGTTATGTCCAACCTCTGCGTTATTAGCTCTATGTCTTCTCTGTGTCTCACTGTTTCCTCTTTTATAACACAGACGAAGAGTCCTGCTCCACCTTTCTAGGTGGTTGTAACCATCCTGTGAGATAAGTGGTGTGAAGCCGTTTGCAGTGTCTGCAAGTGCTGGAAATTGCTGACCAAGCATGTGGCCAGGGTGGCAAGGCGCTACCTTACTCATGTGCTGACATAAGCCCCTATGCTTTCGATACGGCTGTTATTTATGTGTTTGCAGTTTTTATATAGTTGCTATCTCAGACTTGCTAGTTTATCACGCTGTGAAAAACAGATTTCCTCTGGCAGAAAATAAAGTTAGGGATGAGTTTCAGAATAAAGAAAATCCGGAGGCTGGGGATGGCTCAAGCCTGTAATCCCAGCATTGTGGAAGGTCAGGCAGGGGGATCGCTTAGGCCAGGGGTTTGAGACCAGCCTGGGCAACATAGTGAGACTCAGAGACCCCGTTTCTAAAAAGAAAAAAAAAATTTCGCCAGGAGTGGTAGTGCACACCCTGTAGTCCTAGCTATTCAGGAGGCAGAGGTGGGAGGCTTGAGACCAGGAGCTTGAGGTTATGGTGGGCTATGACTGTGCCACTGCACTCCAGCCTTGAGTGAGAGACCCCACCTCTAAAAATAAATATATAAAAATAAATACAATCCGTATTTACTCAGTCAGATTATGGCTAAAATAAGAAACTGGGCCGGGCGCAGTGGCTCACGCCTGTAATTCCAGTACTTTGGGATATCACTTGAGGTCAGGAGTTCGAGACTAGCCTGGCCAACATGCTGAGGCCCCATCTCTACTAAAATGCAAAAATTAGCTGAGCGTGGTGGTGGGCGTCTGTAATCCCAGCTACTCAGGAAGCTGGGGCGGGAGAATCACTTGAACTTGGGAGGTGGAGGTTGCAGTGAGCCGAGATCGGGCCTCTGCACTCTGGCCTGGGTGACACAGTGAGATTTCTACTCAAAAAAACAAAACAAAACAAAAACAACAAAAAACTGAAGGGATTCAGAGAATGGTGAAAGAGCTTATAGCTGGGGTTCTAAGTCAGCACTGAGACTTAATTTACTTGGGCCAAACTGGATTACTGCTAGTAAACTGGTAGATGAATAATCACGCATTTGTCATAATCTTAAAATTTTTTTTTGGCAATGTGTCAGGATGCAACAACTTTTAAGTTCATTTCCAGGTGGGAGGTGGGCAGGCTGGTGGAGGTGGTCCAGGCACAGGGGCAGTACAGTGCCCCTGGGGCTGGGAAGCCTGTGCTGTTCACAGTGGCCTCTCCGGGGTGACCTGAAAGCCAGGATGAAGGCTGACATGGCCAGTGCCTTGGCTCCCAGATCTTTCTGGATGACAACAGCTCCTTCAAAAAGATTAGATACTCCCTTAAACAGTTTTTAAAACAAGCATTCATTGACCATTGTGTGCCAACTTCTCTTATGTACTGATGTACTCTGATTGTCATTTTTTTGTAGGGTAAATCATGTTAGTGTTCAAATTCATCTTCTTGACTATACTTTGCTTGTAATTTTAGGGTCCTTTGTAATTCTTGAATCTAGAGCTGTTTTCTTGTTAGGAAGCCCTTCTAACCCTACCAGCCCATTGACAGAGTGTGTGCTCATAATCATTGTGAGAGAAATTCAAAAGAGCTGATAAGGGAAAAAGCAAATAGGCACAATTCTTGTGGCAGAGTGCCAGACTGGGAATGCAGTGGAATGACTATCCTTTTATCTGCTGTTGTGTAACAAACCATTAAAAATTTAGTGGCTTCAAGTAACAGTCATTTATTTTGCTCACACTGCACCTTAGGCAGGACTCAGTAAGATCAGCTCATCTGTTCCATGTGGTATCATTTGGAGCTGCTCCACTCCGTATGGGAAGATCCACCTTCAAGATGCCTCACTGGCTGGCAAGATAGTGCTGGTTCAGCTAAAAGCTCAACCAGGGCCCTCAGTTCCATTCCACAGGTTACTTCAGCTTGCTCTTGGCATGATGGTAAGGTTCCAAGGGTAAGCATCCCAAGATAGGAAGTGGGGATACCAGTTTTTTAAGATTTGCATCCAGAAAATGGCAGCGTTACTTCCACTGTATTCTATTGGTCAAGCAATCATAAAGCTCCAAGGAGACCAAGAATGGACATAGGCCCTACTCTTCAACAAAGGTGTCAAGGAATTCTGGAGCCGTTTTAAAACCACCACAGTGAACTTGAGAGCATGCACAACATCTGAGTGGACAGGAATAATATACTCATTGACTAGCATTGGGAATATGGGAAAAATAGTTTATGGAGCTACAGTATACAGACAGACAGGATTGGAAAGATAATGAAAATGCAAGGCCAAATCCCAGGAAAGGCTGGCCCAGCAGAGGGCCATTCAGCCATGAGTCTAGGTATATGGAAGCTAGCTGAGAAGCAAAGGTAAAGATCAAGGCCAGGCAGTCAGAAGGTAGGATGAACATGGGGAAGCTGAAGGTCAGAACAAGGCCAAGTGTCTGTAATCTGGTGAGAATAATCAGTAATCCAGCAGTACAAGTGCAGTAGTCAAAGGAAGTAAGACACCTAGAACCAAGAAGCAAACCCAAGAAAACAAATCAATGCTAGAAAAGAAGGCAGAACCAGATGCAGTGGCTCACGGCTGTGATTCCAGTACTTGTGGGAGGCAGAGGCAGGTGGATCACCTGAGGTCAGGAGTTTGAGACCAGCCTGGCCAACGTGGTGAGACCCCCATATTCACTAAATAGGAATTCAGATTTAAGAAATACATAGGAATCAGAAAGAGGCAAGTCAAGGAGTAAGAAAACAGACAAGGCTTCAACACTGAGGCAGGGTGTGGAAAGCCCACATTGCATCCACTTGGCTGTGCTGCTGTGAGATCTTGACATACCTTTCCAGAGCATCAACGAGGCAGGTCAGCAGTCATGAAGTGCGCATATACAATATGAACAGGCAGACAAAGACTCTAAACACCTGAACTGCGGTTATTTCAATTCAGGTTTTATTAAAGTTGTTTCTGAATATTTTTCTCAGTGATCCTTGTTCTGATGAATATTACATTTCATCTTTAGTTTTGCTCATTTGATTTTGCTTTAGTGTTTTAAGAATCTTTATTCATGTATCAAATCCTTTGCCATGAATGAGAGCACTAAATAACATATCAATACCCAACTGCCTGATTCCTTTGTGGCAGTAAGAAAAGTCAGTAAAAGATTTGTACAATCCAAGTACTAAAACACCAAGATCCCACTTTCAAGCGAGAGTGAGCCAAAGCTTCCTTAGTATCATCTGCAAGCCAATGTCTTTTCACTATACCATTAAGATGAAAATAACTAAGAGCACTGAAACAATTTTCTTGCTGTTTCTGTTTAAAAATGTGAGTTTTGTGTGGTGTGGCTAATTTTTAAAAAAAACAGAAGGTGGAAGAAAAATAAGTCAGTGAATGATTAGCTTACAAGCTTTTTCTACTCATCATTAACCAGTCTTCCCTTTTCCCTAGACTTCAGCCAGCCATAAAAAGGCAGGAAAAACAATGTACATAATAAAAAAATAAATATCCGAGAGCCTACTGTAGTAGGCACTTAACATATTTCACTTAATCCTCACAACGTTGTGGAAGAATTAAGTTCAAACCTATGCTCTATTATGCTGCTTTGGCAACTCAAAGCCCTTCAACTTGAGATTCTTACTATTATAGCTTCATCTTCTAATTCTAAATTTATACTTTTAAGTCTGCAAAACTACTAAATAATAAAAGAACCTAAGATCATTCTCAATTTACTTGCCAAAATGGGAGATGTAAAAAGTATTAGAAAATTCTTCTAGCTTGGGCAATATAGTGAGACCCTGCCTGTAAAACATAAACGCCCCGCCCACCCCGCCAAAAAAAAAAAAAAAAAAAAAACCTAGCTGGACATGGTAGTGTGCTTGCCTGTAGTCCTAGCTACTTGGTAGGCTGAGGTGGGAGGATCGCTTGAACCCGGAAGGTAGAGACCTCTCTTTAGGTAATCATAACATTCCATGCCTAAAATTATTGTTAATTCTAATTAATGTTAATTCTTACTAGTAATGATAGCTAGCAATAAAAAAACACAGAGAGCAATTATAATCCGCTCATTTTCTTATTGTCACCATCTGTCAATCTCATAGAAATGAAGGCAAAAAAAGACAACTTCCTATCGTGAACCTTGATTGTTCCTTAAATTTACAATATACACTTAGTGGAATGCCAAAAGATGTTCTGGTTTTAAAAGCTTACTACCAATCTTTTGATTGCATTTTAAAAGTGCATATTTACTTGTTTTTGTTAAGTGTCTAAATCTGATGAAGATGGTAGGGCCCACAAGAAGATGGCTTTATTGATATGTTTGTGTGCTGTCTTATACTTATCCATAATGTATAAGAGGACAACTTTTTACCACTCCACTGAATGAGGTCATAGAGTTCCAGTGGAAATGGATTTTATGAGTAATAACTTAAACCTAAACCTATACAATCTGGATATCCAACAACATCTGACTGTCTGCTGGGGACTTATTTGCATGCCCATTAATTTTAAATGATTGATGTTAATATCTAGTTGTTCTTTATTCACATTCTCACTGAACTTTAGTCAATAGTCTAGAGATTATTTTCCTTGGGTTCAGTACTAAAGAGACTAGATTTTCATACTTCAAAAGCAGAAAGGATGAGATTCGATCATTAAGGCCTCTTCCAACATTAAAATATCCATAATTGACTGCCTGCCTAAACTCTGACTGATGTATCATTCATTCATTAAGTCATTTATTGGACAAATCTTTTACATAACACCAGCTATAAGACTTGAAAAAAACACACACACACATAGGCCCATTAACTCTAGGAGGTTAAAATATAAAAGGTGAGCTAGATGTTTATACAAATGTGACCTAACAGATACAAAAAATAGGAAATAAAGCTTGTCAATATAACAGAGGTAGTGATTTTTGAGTACCAACTTAAAAAAAAAAAAAAAAACTTCATGGGCGCAGTGGTGAACGCCTGTAGTCCTAGCTACTTGGTAGGCTGAGGCAGGATTGCTTGAGCCCAGGAGCTGGAGGTCAGCCGGGGCAACACAGAAAAAAAAAACTGCTAAGAGGAGAGAATACTTAAGTGTTCTTATCACCAAAAATAAGATAGAGCAGGAGGAAACTTAAAAAAAATTTCCACATAACTATTAATAAATAAGAAATCATGGGAACCCAACACTTTTGTCCTGATCATCACCACTTCCCATCATCTAATAAAGGATTATAAGGCAATATTGACAAAGGGGCAGAGAAGTTGTAGATAAAGTACCTAAGTAGAGTCATGTGGGTCATTAGCTGTTAGCGCTGCCTCAATCTGCCTCAAATGATTATATGACAGGGAGGCTGAAAATAATTTGAAGATAGAGCAAAGACAGCACACGGCTTTTTGGCCATTCTTGCTTGAAAGGGTCCTGGGTATCTCAAATTTCCTTATGCTCCTTGCCTTTCAAGTCTCACCTAAATCTTTAGCCCCTGCAAATGGGGATGAGAAAGGGGTGGGTATGGGATAATGATGTGAGCATAACGCCTATCTAGTCGGGATTACAAGCACAAAAGACGGCTAAAAGGAAAAAAAAAACAAAAGGTAAAGTCCTGAAAATCTATATGTATAAAAATCAACACAAATGATATAAATTTATACAACTATGAAGCTTTATCCCCTAAGTACCCAAATGTTGAACCAATCCCTACCGTCTCCTTTATCCACAAAATACAAGATACTATACAATTCCTGTTACAGGGGCCGCTAGGAAGGAACATGTAGTTGAAAACATATAGTTAAAAGGACTTTGGATTCAAATTTATCAGAGTACCAATTTTCCAAACATGTTTTGATAAAGGCCATGGGAACACTTGTCACATTGTTCAAATGCCCAATGGTAAGACTTCTGATGAGACCAAACAGGTCATATGAAATCAGTAGAATATCTTAGAAATAAAGCCAATATGACTAAATCCAAAACATATCACATGAAGTACTTCATGTACAATACAAACCTAGTTTAATAAATAAAAGAAAATAGGTGACTGCACTCTGGGAGAACATCCAGTTCCTGATGGCCTCTTCACAGTCTTCTCTGAGACTCCACTGCCACTTCCACCCGGGCAAGTCTAATGGTGCGGCCATGAAGTTTGTAGCCATCTTGTCTTACTAATGCCACAGTGCCAGGCTGCACCCCAACGCCAGCTGGCACATGACAGATGAGTTCATGCTGATGGGGGTCATATTTGTCACCAATGGGTGTTAGTTTCTCCAGGCCATGCTTGGCAAACACACTTTTCAGCTTTGCTTCTAAAAGCGACAACCCTCGGAAGACCTTCTCCAGAGTGAGCTTCTGGTCCCCTGGCTCTGATTCTTCAGAAATGCACTCTGTAGTCTTCTCCAAAATGTCGGCCACTTCCACCAAGTCCTTACAGAAACTCTGGATTCCTGCAGAGAAGCCAGACATTTTTATCGTTTGTGAGGAAATCACTCTGTCCTTGGGCATAAGAGTTTGGGTAAGGCCTAGATAGAGGGCTAGTATGCTGAGCAGTCCAGCAAGTGGAAAGATTACCACACAGGACTCAGAGATTATCACTGATTACTACCCCAACCCAACCAACAAATCAGTGTCTCTCTCAGAAGGCAAGTATGACTAGGAACCTGATTAGGAAATGGAAAAGACAGAATCCAAGAACTAGGTAAGACTATATACAGCAGGCTTAAACCTGTCCTTTAAAAACAACTATTTTTATGTATCATGAATTTTTGTAGCTATTTGCTTGTAGTATTGACTTATGTACATTTTGAAAATTCCTGCCTGTTCCAGTTGTCCTAAGGCATACATTCTCAACAGGGACAAGAGACTAATATTTCATAAGAAGGAAAGTAACAATAAAAAAAGAAAGTAACACTATGCTAATGGGTGTCAAGGATGGTTTATTCTTGAGGACTGGCTAAATAGGAGCATGAAAGTAAGATACAGCCATAGATGAGGTAAGTTGGCTATGAAGTTGCTGGAGATGGACCACAAAACTTGTCTGATTTTTAAAGTCATATGAACTGTTACAAGATAAAAGTAAATTCAGTTCTTGAGAAATCCCATTACTCTCAATTCTAAAACTTGATTTTTCTTACAGAAATGAGGACAAGAAATATCATCATTAGAGATGTCTATGACACAATACCAAAGCTCCGGTGGGGGGATGGTGAGAGGCAAGGACTTTTGTTAATCTGACTTTAATCCAGGGACAGGCTTAAGGGCCTGTGTCAAAACAGGTAGCTACCTTAAAGTCAAAGACATTTTTTTCTTTCTTTTTGAGACTGAGTCTCACTCTGTTGACCAGGCTGGAGTGTAGGGGCATGATTCTGGCTCACAGCAACCTCTGCCTCCTGGGTTCAAGCGATTCTCATGCCTCAGCTTCCAGAGTAGCTGGGATTACAGGCGCCCACCACCATGCCCAGCTAATGTTTGTATTTTCAGTAGAGACAAGGGGTGTCACCATGCTGGCTGGACTGGTCTTGAATCCTGATCTCATGTGATCTGACAGCCTCAGCCTCTCAAAGTGCTAGGATTATAGGCATAAGCCAGAACACCCGGCCAAAGATATTTTTTATTGTAAAATAAATCTCTCACCAAATATCTTGGCATCTTCCACACATCTCTGGGTTCGCCTCCTTATGTTTTCGCAATCAGCTACAGCTCTCTGGTATCTCACCTGAACATCAAAAGCAAAATCAAAAGGATGAGAAAACACATGCCTATTGGTAGAAGAGAATGTTTTTGCAAAACAAACTAGGAGTTACAGAAATCTTAAATCAGCTACTCCAAACCCCCAGTCAAAGCAGAAAGCTACTCTTTAGCAGCACTGCTAGGTAGTCATTTAGCCTGCTAGTTCAAACTCCTAACAGTCTTTAGGCTCATTATCTTGAGAAAAAGCTTTGTTTTTCACATTCAGCCAACACTGCCAACCTCTAACTTCCTTTCATTGACTTGAACTTAGGATAACTGAGAATAAGTTTTAAAAGTATGTCATCTAGGCAGGGCACGGTAGCTCACGCCTGTAATCCCAGCACTTTAGGAGGCCAAGATGGGTGGATCACCTGAAGTCAGGAGTTCAACACTAGCATGGCCAACATGGTTGAAACCCCGTCTCTAATAAAAATATAAAAATTAGCTGGGCATGGTGGCAGGCTTCTATAAACCTAGCTACTCGGGAGGTTGAGGCAGAAGAATCACTTGAACCCGGGTGGCAGAGGTTGCAGTGAGCTGAGATGGCGCCATGGTACTCCAGCCTGGGCGACAAGAGTGAAGCTATGTCTCATAAAAAAAAAAAAAAGTATGTCATCTATTTGGAGGCAGTTATTTTACCCTCTTTAGTCCTTTTCTTTCTCATTCTTATTACAATTCTTGGTTCTTTCAATTACTGTCATAAGGTATGCTTTCCAGCCTCCTTATCTTTTTAGGTGGTTTTGCTTTGGAGTTCCTCTGGTTTATCTATCTCCCTTTAAGTGTGTCTAATGTCAGATATCTAAGTGCTGTGACATAACAGGAAACTGAAAAGAGATGACTGTCTTTAGCCAGTGGTGTTCTTGAACTACCACAATTTTTTTTGTGCCCTGTATACCTAGCAAGGGAGTGGATGAGGGATGAGGGATAGCACATAAAGAACCAATTAGAGAAAACTTCATTTTAAAAATTGACATAAAAAACTTTATGTGGATATTTAAACTAGAGAGAGGATATGAAGAACAAATATAAAATCAACTCACTGTTAAATCCTGGACTTCCTTCTCCAGTTTAACAGCTTTTATCCTTAAGGCTCGTTCAGCAAGAGAGGGCCCAAGATCATCAGGAGGGTCCTCGGAACGGCAGTCCTCACCAGCAGTTCTCTGGATGGCAGTGCTGAATAGAAGTGGCCATCCCCTAAAACAGGAAGGAGGTGGTGCCTAATTAAGAAATGCCGTCATAAACCAAAATTAAAACCAAGTTTAGAGACCAGAGATCTTTCCAGATTGAATCTCTGGAGAAAGTGTTTTCAGTTATAGTAACAAACGAACACTTATGAAGTCTTTACTGTGTACCAGACACTATCATCTTTTCTTCTCACAACAATATGTGAGATAAACCCTACCATCATCCCTATTTTACAGATGAAAAAACTGATGCTGAGAGGCCTACGGCATGATGACCTGCTCAAGATCACATAGTTGGTATTCTGCTGGGTCAGGAAACTGAGCACCAAGCAGCAAAAATAGCCAGAACTAGGTATACAAAAGTCAGCATAAGGAAACCAAATGCTAATACCCAGAACCAGAGGAGCATTATCAGAAGCGGGCATTCAAAAAGTCACATAGTTCTGGTTCAACCTAACATCTTATAAATGGGGGAACTTAAGTCCAGTAAAGGGACCTTATCAAACTGGAGTTAGGCTTAGAATTCTAAGCCTTCTTCACTACAAGCTGTAAGGCTTTTAGGAGAACCTGTGCTGAGAAAGAAATTCCCACCTATATATAAGATCAAGTCAATGAAATACAACACTATATGTTATTGTTAGTGAACTACAGACACAGGTGAAAACAGGTCTTTGCATTCAACTTATTATGTAATCTAGAATTTTGTACACCTAAACTGTTTGAGTTCACACAGAAAGAAATTTGCACTAGGGGCTAGTTTACAGCAAATCTTGGACTGTGGCAGTCCTGACCTCCAGGTCAAGGAAGTTTCCATTGCACCCCTTGGATCTTTGTAATTTGACTTTAAGTAAAATTGTCATGAAAATCAATCTGTGAGTACAAGAGTTCTTTAAAACCATTTATATGGACTGGCATATATTGTAGAGTGGTCCTTGAGGAGACAGCTGAATAAAGGCTTAAAGGGGGTAAAGGAGTTGGCTTTAAAAAAGGGAAGAGCGTCCTAGGCAGAGCAAACAGCTAGTTTAAAGGTGTAGGCAAGAGGACTTTTACCTCCTTGACTTTCTAAGCCAGTGTTAAATTCAATTATTATAATCTGGTGTGTGATTTTATAGACAGTTCCACATTTTGGGGTCAGAAAATATGGTCACGGTAAATCTGGGGCTAATTACACACAGTGAAACACCTCCTTCTCCTTAAAAAAACACATTTATCCAATTGAAAAAGCAGGTCAAAGTAGTCTCAGGGCCAGTTCAAAGGGAAAATAGCCAAAGCTCATACCAAGAAGTAGGGGGTGGCAGTTGTGGCCAATCTCAATTCCTACTGCTTCAGAACTGGAATAGGGAGACAGCTTATCAAAAGGAACCATTTTTCTTCTGATCATTTCCTTACATCGCCAACAAGCTGCCAAAAAGACTTGAGAACGGAAAACAAAACCAAGTCCTGAAACCCTGAATGCAACCTCTCACTCAGGTGCTAGGGGGTAGGATGTCGGGTCAGGTGTGTTAAGATAAAAAGGATTACATATATAGTTAAGCACATTTACCAGATTCTCCCGTAGCTTACTTTACTATTCAGAGGTCCAACCCTACCTCCTACTCAACCATTTTTATTCTCTTTCCCAGGAAGTAACTGTGTGTGGGCAATAGACCTTGAGAAAATTAATTAACATGTCTCATTAAATAACAGCGCCGATTCTAACGCCCTGACTGGTTTCTAGCACGGGTTCCACAACTTCTCAAATATTTAAGTTTGGAAAAGTTACTCAACTTTTCTTTTCTAAACCTCAGTTTCCTCAATTATTAAAAGGGGAATAATAAAAAGGACCACTCATAGTTCTGCAGTCGGCCTCGTAAGCGACCAATAAAAGCTGCCGATGGATAAAGGCAGCAAATGGAACTAGTCTCCCGAAGGCTGATGCAATGGCCGTTTCGAGAATCCAAGTTCAGCGGCCTTCTTTTACTGACAGGTACAACAGTGCCCAGATAACGGAGAAAGGACTGGCCTAAGGTCCCACAGAGTGAGGGGAGAGAACCCAAATTTAGCCACAGATAACACAGACTTGGAGAAGAAGCTGTGAGAGAGGTACATACCTCCCTTGGGGGCTTAGAGACTTCTCACCTTCCAGGCCATGCATGACCTCGGATCTCCCCACCTTCCACGGCCTAGGACTGAGGCGCGGCTGGGGGCCTCAGTTTCCCCGTCTGCAAAATGGGGCCGTGAGTGCATGGTCGTAGAGGGAGAGGCTTGGTCCCATTGCCTACGCTCAGATAACTCTCGCCTTCCAGCCCACAACTACCCGGCTGGCTCGCTAGCCCTGCAGAGTCCTCACGCTCCCGACCCCTCGCGTGCAACGCTTACTTGCTCTCCCACGCGGCAGTCGAGGACAGTAGGCACTGTACCCACAGCCGGCCCGCCCACAGCGACCGCACAGCCATGTTTCCGATTTGGGCCGACGGAGGCAGCGCATGCGCACTTGCTGCGAGTGAAGAGACGCTCCCGCTTAAAAACCAGCCTTTGCGGGCGTTTCCTTCTAAGGGCTTCCGGACTAGAACGCTATACTTCCGGCTGCCCTGTGGCCCGGGCAGTTCCCCATCCGGTCGTCCGGAGCGAACGCGACACTTCCGGCTCTCAGTGTGTTCCGCTAGTAGGCCAGGTCGTAGTAGTTACTACAAAGGCTCCGTGTTGGGCGCAGGTTGTGCGGCGAACACAGCAGATCATAGCTGTGCCCACATGGAGCTTACTTGATATTGTGAGTGATAAACAGATACAAGCAGGATTTAAAGTCAGAACGTGAGCGGTGTTTAAAGGTGAGGGGCAGGTGCTGCGGAAGCCTAGAATACAAATCTAGCCGTGTGGGAAGTTTTCCCAGAGGAAGGGGTATTTGAGTTGAGCTGAAGGAAGGGTTCAGGCAGAGGGAAATATCTGCAAAGAGAGAAGAGTTTTGCACGTAAGGGACTGAAATATACAGAGGCGGGAGGGAAACAGGACTAGTGGTTAGGCAGGGCTAGATGCTACGTGAGCGGTTTAAAACATTGCAGCCTGAACCATTGCCCGTCACTCCTCCCAGACTTTTTCTCTAATGCCCTTCTTATCGACTTGTTTTTTAAATGGTGTGTATTTTCTCATTTCCTCTCACTAAAATGTAAGCTCTTTTAGGGTAGAGATATTGTCTATTCATTCCCATTCACTGAGCAGTGCCTTAATGTAGGTGTTCAAAATTATTTTTGAGATAGAGTCTCACTCTGTCACCCAGGCTGGAGTGCAGTGGCAAGATCTCGGCGCCTCACTGCAACCTCCGCCTCCCAGGTTCAAGTGATGCCCCTGCCTCAGCCTCCTAACTGGGATTACAGGCGCCCACCACCATGCCTGGCTATTTTGTATTTTTAGTAGAGACGGTGTTTCACCATGTTGGTCAGGCTGGCATTGAATTTCTGACCTCAGGTGATCCGCCAGCCTCAGCCTTCCAAAGTGCTGGGATTGCAGGCATGAGCCACCGCCCCCAGCCTCAATTTTTTTTTTTCTGAATGCAATTTAGTCTGATTCTGATTGTAATGGAATGTGAAAATAAATAAAATGTAAAAGCTGTTGGAACTTCCCAAATACTTTAAGCTTTGAGAGAGATGTGGCTGTGGTCTGAATCCATGTAGCGTGTTTTGTAATTCTGCTTCTTAGAATTATAGCTTAACTCTCTTCCTCATTGTTCTTGTTCTATAATGACTAGGAAAGAGCAGAGACCAGATTTCTCCCCTCTCAATCACTGATGTTTGTAATAGATGGCCTCCTTTAATGTCCTGTACCTAACTGAGACCAAATGGTGCCCTGAACAGGGACCCCAAGACAGTTACTTCAGGGTGTAATGTGAAATACACCTTTCTCGAAAGAAAAAGACCATCTTAACTACTCAGTTCATTGTAACTATGCATTAAGCCTTGCATAGAAAGATGTTGAAATTTTTAAACCTAACAGACTTCTACAGTTTGGAACACTAGTTTTCATCCTGTATAAGACAGACATATTGTTCCATTCTGTGCTTCCTGGGCAGGCCATCCTCAACCTTTGTGCTTGAATGAACGCTCTTTAAACGAGATCCTGACCTTTTAAATTATTTTAGATTGACAGGGAACATGTGACAAATGCTTTATGTGTTTAAAGAGTCACTTTGACTGCTGTGTGGAGCAGATTGCAAGGTGTAAGAAAAAAGGTAGGGAAGCCAATGTGTTGCAGTACCCCAGGCAAGACAGGGCTATGTTCTCTCCTGGGAGAACAGAGAGAGACCTTCCTAACCACTCGAAAGTAACTGTGTCCAGCACCCTTTTTGTGTCTTAGTATTTTATTTCTTTTGCTTCCTTGTTAAAAGATTGTTCCTCCAACTAAAATGTGAGCTTCCTGAGGTGTCTGTCTTACCACTGATTTCTGATATCTAGCATAATAGGTACTCGATAAATATTTGTTGAATGACTTAATTAAGTTGGATCATATCAGTGAAGATAGGAAGATATGGATGAATTTTAGAGATTTAGGATGAAAAGCTGACAGACTTGCGAGGATGGATTGGTCAATGGGGTTCATGACAATTGGAGTTGTCAGCTTAGTTACTAGATAGTCTAAAAATTTTTTTAAGGGAGTGAGTACTCTGAATCTTGTCATAACATGGGTTATGCGTTTATTGTACTGTAGGTAGTTGGGTTGGATTTTCTTTCCTTCTTGTCTGTGAGTTCCATGAGGACAGAGCTGGAGTATTTTCATCTATTTATCTAATCCGATGCCCAACTCAAATGTGTCATGACCAGTAACTTATATTTTCTTTTTGGCCTTATGAAAAAGGTGACATGGTTTAGGGAGGTATTATGATTCTCTTTTACATATGAGAAAATTGAGGCTCAGAAAGGTTGGTGTACCTGTGTGAGATCCTCCAATAAGGAGACAGTTACAGCAGAATTCTGACAGACTGGACACTTGGCAGTGTTGGGAAGGATGTAGCTTCAAGTCTACCTTAGACCTGTGGCTCACACTTTGGAAAAACACAACCAACAAGGCTTTTTTTTTTTTTTTTTTTTTTTTTGAGATGGGAGTCTTGCTGTTGCCCAGGCTGGAGTGCAGTGGTAAAATCTTGGCTGATTGCAACCTCTGCCTCCCGGGTTTAAGAGATTTTCCTGCCTCAGCCTCCCGAGTAGCTGGGATTACAGGCATGTGCCACCATGCCCAGCTAATTTTTGTATTTTTGGTAGACATGCGGTTTTGCCATGTTGGCCAGACTGGTCTCGAACTCCTGCCACAAGTGATCAGCCTGCTTTGGCCATCCAAAATGCTGGGGTTACAGGCGTGAGCCACTGTACCTGGCCTTTTTTTTTTTTTTTTTTTTGAGGCATTTTAACAACCAAAACCAAGAAGTGGCATCTGTACCTTAGCCATTTTGCTTACATTTCTCCTAGCTGCCCAACATTCACCAGGTTGCTGCTTGCATCCATGCATTCACTCATCTATTTATTAAGTGCTAGTGTACTTCTGAATGTTGCAGTACAGGGGGAGGGAGATAAATTGATGATATAGAGCTTTAAGAGCAAGGGTTCTAGGGTCAGACTTCTTATATTCATGTGCTGGTTCCACCACTTCCTATGTGAGCTTGGGCAAATTACCTGACCTCTCTGGGCTTCCATTTCCTGAACTGTGAAAACTAGGATAATTTAACTTATCTCAGGGTTTTAGTGAAGACTAAAAGGGATAGTGCCTGGAAGAGTGGTGAGTTAGCACCAGGACTGGCTACGTAATTTAAAGGGCAAAAGGAAAAGCAGAACCCCTTGTTTAAATATTATTAAGAAGGCAATAATAGAGCATTAAATCAAGCACAGGGCCCTTTTAAGCATGGGGTCCTGTGTGACTGTACAGGTTGCCTGTGAAGCTGGCCATGGCTGACACAGTGCCTGACACACGGTGAGTGCTTGATAAATGTTAATTATTAATTACCCGCAGCCACTCCTCTCAGAGTCCAAGATCTGTTGGTGAGAAAAGACACTTAACCCCAAAGTAACTGCATAAGAAAGAGTATGACAGACACTGAAGACGCAGTTGGAGTGTTGGGTGACATTCCAGGATCCACATTTTTAAAAAAAAACACTGAAAATCCAGAGTATGTGAGCCCCTTTCACTGTGAAAACACAGGTGGAATTTGGATGAAGACTCTCAGTTATGTATTGGTTACCTTTTAGCTTTTGGTGGCTGTAATTATGTAAAGGTAATTTCTTCCTCAGTGGAAAGAACACAGGCTTGTGAGTCAGACATTTCTCATATAGCTAATAGTAAGAGCCACTTTTTTTTTTTAATAGATGGGGTCTTGCTATTTACTTAGGCTGGAGTGCAGTGGCGATTCACAGGGATGATCATAGTGCAGTACAGTCTCAAACTCCTGGGCTCAAGTGGTCTCCCTACCTCAGCTTCCTGAGTAGTTGGGACTACAGGCGTGTACCACGATGCCTGGCTAGTGAGAGCCACTACTGACTAAGCCTTTCCCATTTCTCAGACACTCTGCAAGATGCCTACTATGTATTATCTTATTAAATCTTCCCAAAAAAAAAATCTTGGGAGAAAAGTACTATTGTTAACCACAGTTCACAGATAAGGGGAACAAGAATCAGAGCAGTCAAGTGACTTTCCCAAGGTTACCCAGCTGGTTATCAGAGGCAGGGCTCAAACCTAGCCCTATCTGGATCTGGGCTTATAACCCCTAAGTCCTATGCTCTGCCACTAATCAGTGGGTGATCACTGGGTCAGGTTATTTTTCCTGCTATGGTCTCCAGCTACTTCAGAGGATGATAAAGTTTGGGTGAGGCTAAAGTCTGTAAAACCTTAAGTGGGTTAAAATATGTGAACTCTATAGCAAAGTGTCCAAGGTTATTCTGAGATTTTCCTTCTTTCTTCTTGAGCTAAGCTCTGGCTCTTAAGAAGTTAAGTGGTTATATCTTTTTTGGAAGGAAATGTGTTAAAGACAGACCCAGAAAGTACCTAGAGTGTTGAGACAGTAGTGAGTAGCACAGTAAGGAGACTGCCCAGAACTTGAGGTCCATACTCCCCTTATAAAAGTATCAAGTGTTTGTAAAAGGTTTAGCACCCATGTGAGAGAAATAAGCCATCATCCTCTTAATTTCTCTTGGTTTTACTTAATATATAGAAGGGCAGACTAGTGGGCCTCTGAGTGCAAGATGAGGACTTCATTAGAATAAAGACATATTGCCTCTTGGATTTCTAACCTGTAGCTGCAAGAGCCTCAGCATCATAGAAGTTAGGTAAGGCACTTGATTGACTGAAAGACCCTACCCTACAACATCCTGTGGACATTAGAGTGCTGTGCTCCTGTCACTGAGTATCACTGTGAGCTTAAAATATGTCAGCTGCTCAATTTTTCATTCCTTTTGTGTATTCAGAGCTCTGATTTTAAAACACTCAAATCTGAAAGATTCCAGTAGCTGCACTCTGTCTAAAGCAAATGAGGAATGACTGTAGAATTTGCATGTCCTCTATAGCTTTTGTTCACGTGTATGCAGGCAGGGATAATGTTATTGATTGTTCAACCTCTTCGCCTTGCCCAGGGGTTGTCAGTAATGCCCAATATGAATCCAGTTGTCACAGTGTGATAGGATGAACAGGTCTTGTCTCTTTCACTGCACCACCAATGCTTGAGTGCTGCGTCCCTTTGCCTTAAGGACTGGGAGTATGATGCTGTGAATGGGATGTGCTTTCATTTCTTCTTCAGAAGGGAAGGCAAAGACATCTATAAAACCTTTATGCTGTGCATACATCTGTCTCCCTCCATCCTCATTTCTACCCTTTATAAAGTCATAAGGATGCTCTCAATTTCCCTCTTCCCTTCTACTTCTTCCCTCCCCATATCCCCTAAAATCATGCAGTCAATAAAGGCTGGTCTTTTGGGTGCCCTGGAGAAGGAGGGCTACTTCCTAGTCGTCTCTTGGTGTCTCCTTGTGAAAAAAGCATTTCTTCCTCAGGTGGACAAGCTGATATTTCCTTTGGAATGAAATCCTGATCCTCTTCCTAGGTCTTCTTCATTTCCCATTCCTGAAGCGCAGAAAGACAAGACAGATCAATTTGTTGAATGATCTAGTGTGAGACGGATAAAGACATTGCATGGCACCTAGTTAGGTGAAGATCTCCACTGTCCAGGTTGAATTGGGTTCTAGCCCTCTCTCTCTCTTTCTGTGGCCCTGAGTAAGTCACTTCTCCACGCTGGTCTTTCTTGTCCCTTCATCCATTCTCAACATAGTTGCCTGAATGGTCTTTAATGTAAAAATGTAATTCATATTCAAAACCCTTTGCTCAAAACCTTCCATCATGTCACAGCAAGATTCATTATGTTAGAATAAGTTCTGTGGTTCCTCAGTGGCCTGTAAGGCTTTAGATAAAAGGCTGGTAAATGATAGTCTGTGGGTCAAGTCTGGCCTATTGCCTGTTCTCATATCATCCATCAACTAAAAATGATTTTCTTATTTCTAAATGTTTGAAAAAAAATCAAAAGAAGACGACTGTCTCATGACACATGAAAATTATATGCAATTCAAATTTTACCGTCTGTAAATTAAGTTTTATTGAGACATAGCCATTTTCATCATCATTTACATATTGTTGATGGCTATTTTCATGCCACAATGGCAGAGTTGAGAGGTTGTGGAACAGATCATATGGTTCAGAAAGCCTAAAATATTTACTCTCTAGCCCTTTACAGAATAAGTTTGCTGACTGCTGGTCTAGATGATCTGGCCCCTCACTGGTTACTTCTCTGATCTCAACTCCTAATGCTCACCCTTTGTTCCCTTCACTGGAATCGCCTAGATCTTCTTGATGTTCCTCAAATATGTCAAGCTTTTTCTCACTTCGGGGACTTGACATTTGCTCTTCTCTCTGCCTGGATCATCCTTCCCTCAGCCCCATGCATGGGTTTCTACCTCACACTCCATTCAGGTCTCTGCTTATGTGTTACCTTCTCTAAAGGGTCTTTGCTGTCACTGTGCTTAAACCCCTTTGGAAGGTTCATCTTCTCTGGCATCACATTCTTTATTTAGGTGTAGTATTTAAAGTCTTGTCTTCCCAACTCTATGTGACCAGGGACATTTTTGGGTTCCCTGTTATGTAACCAGAAACTAGAACAAGACTGGCATATGGTAGGTCTTCAATAAATATTTGAATGACTAACTGTCAGAAACAATAAAGTCTCTTCCCTCTCAGGCTCTGAAAGTCAATTCTAACTTGAGGATGCAGCTCCAGCCTAGACACAGAGCCATGCTTTTTATTTTATTTGTTTTTTGAGACAGGGTTTCACTTAGTGTCATCTAGGCTGGAGTGCAGCAGTGTGATCAGGTCTCACTGCAGCCTTACCCCTCCCCGTGGGTTCAAGTGATCCTCCCACCTCAGCCTCCAGAGTAGCTGGGACTATAGGCATGCGCCATCACACCTGGCTAATTTTTTTGTATTTTTGTAGACATAGGGTTTCACCATGTTACCCAGGCTGATCTTGAATTCCTGGGCTCAAGCAGTCCTTCCACCTTGGTCTCCAAAGTGCTAGGATTACAGGTGTGAGCCACTGTGCCTGGCTAAGCCATGTATTTTAAAAGTCTGTGCTGGTGTGATCCTAGACAAAATTTTGCCAATTCCCGAAGCAGTGTTGATATGAAGCTAATAAACAGCTGCTTTTAAAATGTACTCTAATATGATATGCAATTTCAGGCCATAAATGATCAGGCGCTGCCTGCCTCAATGGGAAATTCCATGCTCACTCTCCCTCTGTGCTCCAGCTGCCCTGGTCTCCACTTGGCCATCAGGCACACTTGACAGCTTTTGGACCTGCTGTCTCTTGCTGGAAAGCTTCTGCTCTAGATCTTCTCATGATGGTCCTTCTCATCATCTGGGTCACTGGAGAGGCCCTTTCTGACCACTATGTATATTGCTCCAACCCTGCCCCTAGTCTCTGTCCCTTTCCATATATATATATACATATTTTGTAGATGTGTCACTTTCTGGAATTATCTTCTTATATTAGCAGGGCGCTTATGTATTTTCTATCTCCTTTCACTGGCTTGGAAGTTCCTTGAAAACTAGACCTTGTCTGTCTTGTTCACTGGTTTATCTACCACTTAAACTTCAGTCTCCTCCGCTATGAAATGGGGCTAAGAATGCCCACTTTACTTGGTTATTGCAAAGATGGAATGAAGGAACATGTTCAAAGTGTTTAGCGAAGTGCCAAGCATTTAGCAGGTGCTTAATATGTGTTTCTTGAATGAATGGAGTTTTCCACTACTTTAAACAGGATGTTCCCCTTTTTATTATTTTCCTAATTTTTAACTTTTATTGTGTGTTTCGATTTGACCTATTGTGAAATGATTATCATAGTCAACTTTAGTTAACACCTAGTTATCATTTGTGTGTGTGTGTGTGTGTGTGGTGAGAACATTTAAAAGCCACTTTTTAAAGCAAATTTCGAGTATACAGTATGGTATTGTTAACTGCAGTCACAATGCTGTATATTAAATCCCCAGAACTTAGTCATCTTAAAACTGAAACTTGGTATCCTTTGACCCACCTCTCCCCGGTTCCCCCAGCCCTCAGCCTCTAGCAACCACCATTCCATTTCTTCCCCCTTTAATTTTAAATGAATAAAGATGAATTTTATATTTTCATATTGAAAAAAGAGATTGTTCCTCGAAAAGTCATCAGTTTCCACATTTCTTAGCTTAGGATTTCTTAGTTCAGGTCCTTCTATATCACACTATCTTTCCAGTCTCATCTTCTACCAATTTTTCAAATATTCTGTGCCGCTGCCAAACAGGTCTAGCAAAGGCTTCCTGAGCATCTCTGATGTGCCAGGCATTTGTTTTTCAGGTCCTGCTATGATTTGAATGTTTGTCCCTTCCAAAACTGATGTTGAAATGTTATCCCTAATGTGGCAATATTGAGAGGTGCAGCCTTTAAGAAGTGATTGGGTCATGATG
Source organism: Cacajao melanocephalus (assembly GCA_963573385.1). Classification (NCBI taxonomy): domain Eukaryota; kingdom Metazoa; phylum Chordata; class Mammalia; order Primates; family Pitheciidae; genus Cacajao; species Cacajao melanocephalus. The sequence goes on along the minus strand of CAUYLG010023737.1, from coordinate 22,996 downwards.
GCTCTGTCTTCATGAATGGATTAATCCATTCATGAGTTAATGCATTAATGAGTTATCATGAGAGCGGGACTGGTGGCTTTATAAAAAGAGGGAGAGAGACCTGAGCTAACATGCTTAGCCCCCTCACCATGTGATACCCTGGGCCACCTCCAGACTCCAAAGAGAGTCCCCACCAGCAAGACGGTCCTCACCAGATGTGGCCCATCAACCTGAGACTTCTCAGCCTCCCAAACTTTAAGAAATACATTGTTTCTTTATAAATTATCCAGGTTCAGGTATTGTTATAAGCAGCAAAAAATGGACCAGGACAGGTCCACACTTTATCTGCAATTCTGAAATCCAGAAAGGTGTGAAACCAAAATATTTCTCTACTGTTTTGGTACAGACTTATTTTGTGGCAGAACCTGACCTGACCTGATATGAGGCTATTTATAACCTTTATTCACTCCATGTGATATAAATATTCCTATGTCTTGCTGTAGAATTACTGACATGTTTGCATACATGATACCACCTGAGGACCTGCTGGGGTTTTCACCATGTATTAGTGTAGGTACCATATTACCTTTATAAAATCCAAAAAGTTCCGAAAGACAGCTGACCCCTAAGTCACACAGAAGGGACTGTGGACCAGCATTCTGGAGGGAGCTACAGACTTAGAATTGGAAGAGGTGGGTTTTCTTCCTTGCTTTTGCAATGATACCTTGCATGGCCCTGGGCAAGTCCCATCATCCTCGATTTTCAGTTACCTCATCTATGAAATGGGACCTGTCCTGTCTCAAAATGCATTGTAGGCTCAGAAACCAGACAATTAAGCTTGCTAGAAATATGTGTTAACAACGAGTGAATAGGTTCTGAATAAGTAAGATCTGAGGATTACCCCCTCTGAAGAAGGTTCATGAGTTTTATTGCATAAATTTATTGGCAATTCTCTTCCTTTCTCACTAATTGATTTTTTGGTTTTGGGTGAAGTTCCACAGAAAGGGGGCTACCAGATCTCTGATTTTGATGAGCTGAACTATTGCTCTACCTTGGCTTTCTGTAGCACTCTTCCTTGGTTGGCAGCTATGATGGATGGGCTCCTCTTCCTCAGCTCAGAAACACAGTTGACAGGGAGAGATTGCTCTGGAACGCTGTTCTGGGGTTTATTTGCAGTTTCCTGTTGATGGCAAGAAATAATTAGATAGGTGAGATCTGGAGATGGCTACCTACACCCAGCCTGCCTTCAAAAGCATGAGGACACTTTATTTTTATTTTTGAGACAGTCTCTTTTTCACCCAGGCTGGAGTGCAGTGGTGTGAGCTTGGCTCACTGCAACCTCTGCCTCCTGGGTTCAAACGATTCTTGTACCTCAGCCTCCCAAGTAGCTGGGATTATAGGTGTGCACCACCATGCCTGTCTAATTTTTGTATTTTTAGCAGAGACAGGGTTTCACCATGTTGGCCAGACTGGTCTCAAACTCCTGACTTCAGATGATCTAACGATCTTGGCATCCCAAAGTGTAGGGATTACAGGCGTGAGCCACAGTGCCTGGCTAATTTTTGTATTTTTAGTAGAGATGGAGTTTCACCAAATTGTCTAGGCTGGTGTCAAACTCCTGGGCTCAAGCAATCCACCCACCTTGGCCTCCCAAAATGCTGGGATTACAGGTGTAAGCTAATGTGCCTGGCTGCATGAGGAACTTTAAAATAAAAGGCACCTGGCAAATATGACAGCATTGAACAAAGTGAGAGGAGAAGATACTTGAGGACCTTCAGATAATAATAATGACAACTAAAAGTACTGAACCTCACTATGTACCAAGCATTGTGTGAATTAGCTCCTTTAGCTTTTCAATAAGCCTATGAAGTAGGTACTATTATTAGTCATTCCATTTTATAGGTGAGGAAATGGGGAAGGTCAAATTGCTGTGCAAGGTCACATGGCTGGTGAGTGTGAGAACTGGGATTCCAATTCCATAGCCCTACTTTTTTTTGTGTGTAAGACAGAGTCTTGCTTTCTTGCCAGGTCTTTCTTGCTTTTGTGCAGTGGTGTGATCTCGGCTCACTACAACCTCCACCTCCCAGGTTCAAGCGATTCTCATGCCTCAGCCACCTGAGTAGCTGGGACAGGCATGTGCCACCACACCCAGTTAATTTTTGTATTTTTAATAGAGACGGGGTTTCACCATGTTGGCCAGGCTGGTTTAGAGCTGCTGGCCTCAAGTGATCCACCCGTCTTAGCCTCCCAAAGTGCTGGGATTACAGGCATTGAGTTACCATGCCTGGCCCCACAGCCTGATTCTTAACCTCTCTCCTGTAGTCCTTCTCATTTTTGAAATTACCTTTACCCCCTACATTTTCCAGATAATTGCTTAGTGTTAATACCTTACTGGATGTAATTTTTTAAGGGTGACATCTTAAGAGCTAAGCCTGCAACGAATTTAGAGAAGCCTTCTCTTTATCTCCAAAGAATGTCAAAAGGATTCAAAACAGACGTAAAAGTGCTCTGGAATGGGAATATCAGGCCATGCTGGTGGGAGGAAGCAGCTGGGATGAATGAACCAGTTTTAGCTCCTCCACCAGCCCTCTGTGACTCTGGGAAGTTGTTTATCCTTGCCCGTCATGTTTTTCATCTACACAATGAGGTTGGAAACACCCCATGGAAAGGAAGTATAGGGGTGTAAGACACAGCACTGGTTCAATCAGCTGTGGTGTGACCAGGAAGCGTGACCTGGGACAACAATAATAATTTCACATTGCCTCCCACAAGTCATACTTATCAGACAAGTTATTTCATCTCTTTGAGTCTCAATTTCCTCACCCAAAAGCAGGTAAAACATTTATTCATTTGGCAAATATTTCTTGTACTCCTACTATTTTTCTGTAAAGGGCCAGGGATTTAATGATCAAATGGACGTAGTTCAGTTCTTAACAAAAATACAATCTAGTGGAGAAGACAGACACTGGACAAGCAAGGACACAAATATATATACACACATGCATACACACAAATTGTAGTGAAGTGCTACAAGGAAGAAGAATACAGGGAACTGTTGGTAATTTAGACCAACTAGGGTCAGTTTTGCTCTCCCAGGGGACATCTGGCAATTTCTGGAGATATTTTGGTTGTCATTGGAGGCTGGGGTGCTACTGGCAACCAGTAAGTAGAAGCTAGGGATGCTGCTTCACATGCTACTTGATATCCTTAGGTGGGACCTTAACATCCCTAACACCTTGCTGATGCATAGAACAGTCCCTTATAAAAAGGAATTACTGGTCCAAAATGTCAGTATGCTGAGGTTGAGACACCCGGATGTAGATGAGGTCAGGGAAGTTCTCTCTGAGAAAGTCTCATTGCAGGTGAGAATCTTCTCACAGAGTTGCTGGGAGCATTAGAGACAATGGATGCAGAGCCCTGAGGACAGGGCCTGGTACCCTGGAGATCCTAGGAAAGGGTATGTGAAACTGTTGTATTTTTTGTAGAGACAGGGTTTTGCCATGTTGCCCTGGAGGGCTCTGGAGCAGGGCTCTGGAGTTAGACTTCTTGGGTTTGGAATCCTGTCTTTCACTTCATTGAGTGACCTTGAGCAAGTCATTTGACATCTCAGAACCTTAGTGTCCTTGTTTATCAATAACCCCTATAATACTACCTCATAGGACTGCCATGAAGATTGTGTGAGATAATACAGGTTAAGATGCCTGTAGTAATGGATCACACATGTTTGTTATTCAACATATGGTGGCTACCATTATCATCAATAACCCCAAGGCCATTTCTAAGATCACCTTCAGGGTAAAAAGTCAAATGGTGGTGCTGCTGTGGAGACAAGAACAGGCCTGAAAGCCAAGATAAATTGCTCCAGGAGTCCTCTTCCTAGCTGTGGTGCCCATGGCCTGCCCTTCGCCTCTTTGGACTTCATTTTCTTGTCTGTAAATGGGCATAACCCCTACCTCCAAAGAATGATCATGAAGGAGAGATCTGTAGAGAGTGAAGGGATATAGGAGCAGCTGCCCCTGGCATGGAAGGCCCTGGACTCACCACACTCTTGGGCTTGCTGCCCATGGAGAGCCCCAGGGCCGGCCCCCCCGCCAGGGACTGCTGCAAGCGCTCCTTCACAGCCACCAGCTTCAGCTCCAGGTCAATCCGACGCTCCTCCTTTGCCCGACACTCAGCTTCCAGGGTGGCCACGGCTTCTTCCAGAGCCTTTAATTTTGCTCCTGAATCAAGAGACATTGAAAAGAAACAGCTGAACCTAACCTGAAGTGTCAGGGAATCTGGCAGGGCCTCAGGCCTTTGTCTGCCCCTCCTGGAGGGCCTTTCCAGCCCCTAGTCTTGGTAAACAGATGGACTCTGGGCTTGAGGTTCCAGCTCCATGCTGGGTGGTTGTGGTCTTTATATGTTTGGTACCCATTTCACCATCTCCTGGAAACAGCACTCTGATTTTTCACTGGGAAACCACCTTCCCCCTCTCATTCTCTCTCTCCTTTTTTTTTTTTTTTGAGATGGATGTTTCACTCTGTCACCCAGGCTGGAGTACAGTGGTGTGATCTCGACTCACTGCAACATCCGCCTCCTGGGTTCAAGTGATCCTCCTGCCTCAGCCTCCCAAGTAGCTGGGACTACAGGCGCACACCAGCACGCCCAGCTAATTTTTATATTTTTAGTAGAGATGGGGTTTTGCCATGTTGGCCAGGCTAGTCTCAAACTGCTGACCTCAAGTAATCCGCCAGCCTTGGCCTCCCAAAGTGCTGGGATTACAGGCGTGAGCCACCGCACTTCCCCCCACCCCCCACCACCATTCTCTATAGTTTGGGTGGGCCTGACTCTACTTCTAGTTCAAGGGTCTGGCACATAACTTAGGTCTGCCCCATAATCACAACTCATCTTCTGGTGACAGTGATTGGATTAGGGATGAAAGTGGGACCAATCAGAGTTAATCCAGAGGTTTTTGTGGTGGTCATTGGGAAGAGAAGCTCTCTTTGCTTGGGTTGGCTGGGAGGGCTGGGTGAGGGCTAGCACTGTGCAGCCATTGTGCCATCACAAGGGGAGAATGAAACCAAAGGAGAGAAGGGCAGAAGCATAAGTGTAAGAAATAAGCTTCCTGGTGACATCATTTAAGTCCCTGGACCCCACTACACAAGATCTCTTCATTTTCCAATTACATCCTCTTTTCATTTTTCTGCCAGTTTAGCTTTGGTTTATGTTACTTATAAACAAGAGTCATAACACAGTGCTTTACAGACACCAGAGTCTCCAGTAGGATTTTGCTGCTTATTTAATTTATTTTTATTTTTAAATTTTATTAAAAAAATTTTTTTTCTTTACAAAAAAAAAATAGAGACGAGGTCTCATTATGTTACTCAGGCTGGTGTTGGACTCCTGCACTCAAACAGTCCTCCTGCCTCAGCCTCCCAAAGTGCTAGGATTACAAGCGTGAGCCACAGCACCCAGCCCGCTTATTTGATTTAATCCAACAAACCTGTATTAGTACCTTTCTCATGCTAAGTGCTGTGTTGGGTCTTAACAGGTTTAAAAATCAGTTCCATTCTTTACCCTGTGGGTGGCTGCCCTGGTGGGTTTTCCAGTTATTTTGTATTCTTTTTTTTTTTTTTTTTTTTTTTTTAACAGTCCAGAGGTCTTTTATTTTTTTAACACCTATTATGCCATGAATTCATAGGGAATAGGTTCCAGCAGCTCAGGCTCCCTCCCATTGGTTCTCACAAAGTGTGCTTCTCTGGGTGGAGCAGGCTGGCGCTTCACTTGAACCCAGGTATCTTTCTCTTTGGCTTCTTTCTTTTTCTGATTATTTTTCTTCACGCGTTTCAGAAAGCTATCTCGCCTCTGAGAGTGCTTATATGCTCACTATGCACATTAATTCTCTTGGCAAGAATCTTGCCCTTGTTTGTTTACAACAATGCCAACAGCATGCTGGGCAACATTGTAGACTCTTCCAGCTTTGCCATGGTAACACGTGAGGGGCATTTGTTTTTGAACAGCACCTATTCCCTTGATGTCTACAATATTACCTTTCTTAAAGATTTGCATATAATAATGTGGCCAAAGGAACAACTTCATGTTTTCTAAAAGGCCTAGAGAACACATATTGGGTGCTCTCCTCTTTCCCTTGGTGTTCGTCATTTTGGCGAATTACTGGAAGATGGTGGTTCCCAAATTCCTTATATTCATTATTCACCATGTATTTAATGCATGCTTACCATGTATCAGGCATTGTCCTTGGCTCTAGATATATCAGTGAACAGAGCAGGCAAAAATCCTTGCCCTTATGGAGCTTATATCTGTGTGTGTGTGTGTGTGTGTGTGTGTGTGTGTGGGGCAAACAATAAATAATAAATGTAATAAATAATCTGATAGGTTACAAAGTGATAGTGCCACAGGGGAAAAAAAATTGAGCAGGACAAGGGTGGTCAACTTGCTTCAAGTTCTGACTCTTAGAAGATTCTTCTTTATATGGAAACCAAACTGCCTTCCTGTGCCTTCCTCCTGTTGATTCTGGTTTTGGCCACACAGAACAAGTCTTTTAAACCAGAAGTTCTCAATCTGAGGCTCACGGAGTCTTAGGCAATCTACAGATAGGCTCCATAGGCCGCCACATGAGCGCCTGAACTTTTGTGCAGCTTTGTGAACTGTGGTGTTTCTTCTTAACCAGATTCTCATAGGGCCACATGTTTGTGGCCATGTTCTATAGAAATAAGACTTCTGCTCCCTCCAGCATGTGGAGAAACTTTAGGCTTAAAGTGTGTGTCACACTGCAGTTAGAGAGAATGCAAAGGAAACACAGGAGACAATAGGGTGTGGAGAAGCCCAGAGCAGGCAGGGGCTGCTGAGGTCCCTGGGTTTCAGAAAAGGATCCTGGGAAAGTGTCAAGTCCATAATTCCCTGCAACAGGACCAATGTCTCACACATATCTGTGAATGAATGAAGGTGGGGTTCAGAATGACATTTCTTATTTCCTTGATTCTAAGACACACTTCTGTGCTTCATATTTCTTTTTTCTTTTTCTTTTTTTAGAGATGGAGTCTTGCTCTGTCGACAGTCTGGTGCAGTGGTGCCACCTAGGCTCACTGCAACCTCCACCTCCCGAGTTCAAGCAATTTTCCTGCCTCAGCCTCCCATGTAGCTGGGACTACAGTGCACTACCATGCCCAGCTAATTTTTGTATTTTTAGTAGAGACGGGGTTTCACCATGTTGGCCAGGATGGTCTCGATTTCTTGACCTTGTGATCCACCTGCCTTGGCCTCCCAAAGTGCTGGGATTACAGGTGTGAGCCATCGCACCTGGCCTTTTTTTTTGAGATGGAGTCTAGCTCTGTCTCCCAGCTGGAGTGCAGTGGCGTGATCTCAGCTCACTGCAAACTCCGCCTCCCGGGTTCAAGCAGTTCTTTTGCCTCAGCCTCCTGAGTAGCTGGGATTACAGGTGCCTGCCACCACGACCAGCTAATTTTTATATTTTTGGTAGAGATAGGGTTTCACTGTGTTGGCCAAGCTGGTCTCAAACTCCTGACCTCGTGATCCACCCACCTTGGCCTCCGAAAGTGCTGGGGTTACAAGCGTGAAACACCACGTCTGGCCTGTGCGTCACATTTCTAAAATCAGGTTGCTTCTTACCACATTAAGTGCACACATTATTATGATGCTTTTTCATCTCTCCAAAACAGTTATTAAATTGATGCCACTTCCTTTAATTAGGAGGAATGATGATGATGATGATGATGAGGAGAAGGAGGAGGAGAAGGAGGAGTACAGAAACCCACTTCTCTTGGGTAGGAAACCAGGTGACCTGTGCAAGAGACCTCCCCTTACTGTGCCCAAGGATGAGCCAGCCACCCATGGGTGCTCAGGACCACACCCACACAGGTACCTGGGCTGCTCCGAATGGCTTCCTTCAGCTCCCTCTTCTCCTGTCTTAGTGCCATCAGCTCTGTCCGAATCGTCTCTTTCTCTTTCTCCAGCTTCTCTTTTTCTACCAAGTACCTCCGGGCATCCTCCTCGGCTCGATTCTTGCCATACTTGTATTGATTGGCACCTGCAGAGATGTAGGGAAGGGAAAGGCCCTCAGTTCTGACCTCTGGCAAAAGTACTTGGGTGGTGTCAGCTTCTCTCTCAGCCCCAACTGCTTCATTTATAAAATGGAAATATTTAGATCTAGTCCCTTAGATATATTTAGTGTGAATCCTCTAAGGAAAGAAGAAGCAAAAGGGAGGCTATAGAGCATAGGGAGTAGGATCAAGGGCTTTGGAACCAGACAGTCTGAGATGTGGGCATTTTTGCCCTTCCAGGTTGTGTGACATTAGGCAAAAGTGACTGGTAGTGTTTTTCTGTGTGTTTCCCTCTTGACCTTAGTTTCCTTATTTCTATATAAGGATATGGATACAATTTACCTCATAGAGTTGTGGTAAGGATTAAATGAGATGATTAATGAAAAGCACTTAGTGTAGTACCTGGCAAATGATAAGTACTTAGTAAGGGTTAGATAATAATGATAATATTATTAAAAAACAAATTTGTGATGCATAACACACTTGGATTGGGTTTTAAAAGAGCATGTTTTATAGTCAGTTTTCTTTTTTTTTTTAATTTAATAATTTTTTTTCAAAGATGGGGTTTCACCATGTTGGTCAGGCTGGTCTTGAACTCCTGACCTCAGGTGGTCCGCCCGCCTTGGCCTCCAAAGTGCTTGGATTACAGGCGTGAGCCACCGGCGCCTGGCCAGTTTTCAGATACCTATAAGACAAGACTGTTCCATATAACTCAGATCTCCAGAGATTCTACACTTTGGGCTACAGTCAGGCATTGTCCATTTTATTACTGGGGAAGGGGTTGGGGGAGGGAGGGACCTGGCAGTCTACTGAAGGTTCAACACTATGGTGGACAATAAAAACAAATAATCATGGCAAAAATGTATTATTTACTATACACTACACACTATATGCTAAGCCATTTACTTGCATTCCCATTTAGTCATCACAAAACTTTATTTATTTATTTTTTTGAGATGGAATCTCGCTCTGTCCAGGCTGGAATGCAGTGGTATGACCTTGGCTCACTGCAACCTCTGCCTCCGGGGTTCAAGCAATTCTCCTGCCTCAGCCTCCCGAGTAGAGTATCTGGGACTACAGGTGCATGCCACCATGCCCGGCTAATTTTTTTTTGTATTTTTAGTAGAGATGGGGTTTCGCATGTTGGCCAAGCTGGTCTTGAACTCCTGACCTCAAGTGATCTGCCTACATCAGCTTCCCAAGATGTTGGGATTACAGGCATGAGCCACTGCACCCAGCCCACAAAACTTATTATAATTAGTTCTTTTTCATTGTTGAGGAAATTGAGGTACACAGAGGTTAGGTCTCACTGCTAATGGTGGCAGAGTTGAGGTTCAACCCATGTCTCCATGTCTCTCTGACTCCAGGGTCCATGCTGTGCAATCCTGTTCTAGCTGGGCCAAGGCCATAGTGCAACCTCTTAGGGAAAGTTTTACTTTTTTTTCTTTTTGTGCTATACAGAGCCACACACAGCTCTATGTAAGTTGGTGCAGAATGATTCCCGCAGTTTATGGATAATTGGGGGTCTTGTCTACCCAGCTGTGCTGGGATTGCACTGGTCACCCAGTGACCCATGCAAAAATCAGTTTCTGACACAACTACCCTGCAGTGCAAGCCTGATAATAAATACAGCATGGAGGAACTTCTGGCTTCCATTGTTACTGATGAGGAGTCAGCTGTAAATGTTACTGGGGTTCTTTTATACATGATGACTTGATTTTCTCTTCTGCCTTCTAGATTTTTTCCTTATCTTTGGTATCAGCATTTTTAACATGATGTGTCTTATGTAGATCTCCTTGCCTTTATTCTACTTGGACTTCACTGAGCTTTGTGGATGTATAGATTAATGTTTTTCAATGAATTTGGCAAGTTTCAGCCATTATTCAAATATTTTTAATGCTCGTGTCTCTCTTTCTGTTGTCTCCTTCTAGTACTCCCTATACATGTATGTTTGTTCACTTAACGGTGCTCTATAGTGCTCTGAGGCTCTGTCATTTTGCTTCATTTTTTTTTCTCTCTGTTCTTTGGTTTGCATAATCTCTATTTTTCTATTATCAAGTTCACTGATTCTTTCTTCTACCAGGTCAAATTTACTATCATGCCCATTGAGTGAATTTTTCGTTTCAGTTATTGTACTTTTCAGCCTCATGATGTTCATTTGGTTCTTCTTTTTACAATTTCTATCTCTTTATTGGTAGCTTCTATCAATATATTATCAACAATATATTTCATATAACTACACTATATAATATAATATAGTATAGCATATAGTTATATTCCATGTAACTACAGTGTAATTCTATACACCTATACTATAGTGTATAGTGTAGTACTCAGTGTAGTCTATTTCTTCCTGCAGTATGAAGCCAATTTCTCTGGAACAATAAGAAATACATTTCTATTGTTTATACGTTACCTAGTTTATGGGATCTTGTTATAGCAGGAGGAATGGGCTATTATCAATAATATATTGATAGAGACTACCAATAATATAGGCCATCTGTTAATACACTGTCATCTTCCTGTAATAACCGTACTACACTGTAATAACTATCTGTTAATACACTGTCTTCTTCCATTTATTTCTTTAAGCATGGTTTCCTTAAGTTCTTTAAATATATTTATAATGGCTGCTTTAAAATCTTTGCTGAATTCTACATTTGGGCCCTCTCTGGGGTAGTTTCTGTTGCTTGCTTTTTTTTCCTTCTGTATGGGTCACATTTTCCTGCTTCTTCGCATGTCTCATAATTTTTTGTTGAAAACTGGACATTTTAGAGACTATATTGTAGTATCTTTTGATATGCATCCCCCCAATCAGGTTGTTGGGTTGTTATTTTCTTATTTGTTTAGTGACTTGTGTGAACTATTTTAGCATTGTCTATGTCCTCTTGCAGTATGAAGCCACTGAAGTTGCTCCTTAGAGGCTACAGCCTTGGCATGTGTACAGTCACTCTGGGATGACAGTGTGTATTAGCAGGGATTTCTCTGACTCTTTCCATAATCTCCTGTTAAGCAGTCTGCCTCTGTTGCTATTACACCCAGCTCTTAGGCTCTACTAATTGTCAGGTGTTTGCTCTATTGTTTTTGACAATGCATCAATTACTCCACAGTCTGATTCAATTAAATTTAGCCCCTTTATGGGGTAGTTTTAGAGGCTCATCTTTGAGATTTGTTCTAACTCCAGGAGGGCTCTTTTTATTAAACAATTTTTTTAAAATACTTTTTTTGAGACAGGGTCTCACTCTGTCACCCAGGCTGGAGTGCAGTGGCATAATCATGGCTCACTGCAATTTCTGTCTTTTGGGTTCAAGTGATTCTTGTGTCTCAGCCTCCTGATAGCTGGGATTACAGGCACCCGCCACCATGCCTGGCCAATTTTTGTATTTTTAATAGAGACAGAGTTTTCCCATGTTGGCTAGGCTGGTCTTGAATTCCTGGCCTCAAGTGATCAATCTGCCTCAGCCTCCCAAAGTGTTGGGATTACAGGCGTGAGCCATCATGCCTGGCTAAGGGCATTTTTTAGTTGTCTCTTTCTGTGGTTCTCTCTGATAAGCTAGCTGGCCTATGGTTTAGTTTATTGTTCTCATGGAGCTACCAGCCTCCTCCTATTTACCACCAAATCTCCATTGTTTTTGACAGCACCGTTTGGTTTAAACTTTCCCACATTCTGTTCCAACTAAAGTCAATTCTTTTGGGGAAGAGCTCTGGAGTTCTCTGTTCTTAGGACCTGCCTTTCCCTACTGGCCAAAATCTCTTGAGTCACTGCTCTGGATCCAGGGGTGGGAACAATGGCCTGTGCTGTAGTTTGAATGTTTGTCCCCTCCAAAACTCATTTTGCCTAGCAAGTTTGTGCAGTTGTAACAGTATGAAAAGGTAGGACTTTGAGAGGTGATTTAGGTAATGAGGGCTTTGCCTTCATGGGTGGGATTAACCCCCTTTTGCCTCTTTGCCCTTCCATTTTCTGATTTTCTGTCAGGTGATGATCCAGCAAGAAGGCCCTTGCTAGATGTCAACACCTTGATCTTGGGTTTTCCAGTCTCCAGACTGGGAGCTAATAATTTCTGTTCATTATAAATTACCCAGTCTCTGGTATTCTGTTATAGCAGCATAAAACAGATTAAGACAGCCTGTTTCTCTCGCAATGACATTCCTTGTATGAGCAGGGTGCTGGGTAGGGGCAGTAACCTCTGGTCTTCTCTGCTTGCCTCTCCCAGCATGGAACCTCTGGCCTACAAGTAAGCTAGCATGAGGGCAGTTAGGGCCCCAGTATTCTTGGCTTGCCCTACCTGGGGCAAAGCCTTTGCTCTATACTCTGGGTAGAGGAAGGGAACTTCCTACTCTTGGCTGCAGTCACATGAAATTTATCCTCTGCAGCATGGAGCTGAGTATGAGAAGAAATACTGGCAGCCTTCCCTTTCTGGGGAGATACTATAGCCCTTGACTGGCAGCTGCGGGAAGAGGGAGACCTGTTTTCTTGTTCAGACCTGCCTGGAGTGGAGATTCTTTTAAACTGAGTTGGGGAGTAAAGGGGTAGGTTGTGGCTCAAATGCTACAAACTCTCACTGTTCTTACTGGGATTTAGCAAATTTTCTAGAATAAATGTTTCTTCATTTGCTCTTAGGAAAATTTCCAAACTTTAGATAATTGTTTTAATAAATTTCACCAGCTACAACTGTTTTGCTAGGGAGTGGGTCTATGCAGCTTCTCACACCACTATTTTTCTCAGCAATCTACTTGACCTCCATGATTCTTGCTTCTTGATATTCATGCCCTTTTGTATTCCCCTCCCACACTAAACAATGCTGACCTGTGCAACCATTAGGACATTGCAGAATGACAGAGTGTAACTTCTAACCATAGGTCATAAAAGACCTTGCAGCATCAGCCTTGCTGTTCCCTCTTGGGTTGCTTGCTCTGGGAGAAGCCAGCTGTCACATTACAAGGACAAGCAACTCTATGAAGAGATCCCCATGGCAAAGAACCGAGGCCTCCTTCCAACAACCAGCACAAACTTGCTAGGCATGCAGTCAGCCATCTCAGAAGTGGATCCTTCAGCCTGTCAAGCCTTTAGATGACTTCAGATGACCAGCCAACATATTGAGATCTCATGAGACCCCAAGCCAGAACTACCTATCCGAACCATTTGGGATTCCTGACCCACAGAAACCATATGACATGACACATGTTCATCATTTAGAGGAGCTAAATTTTGGGTAATTTCTTATGTAGCAATAGGCAATTAATACATGATCATGGACAAGATTCTTTGGCTGTAGACCAGATGTTTACATCCCCCAAAATTCGTATGTTGAAACCTAATCCCCTATTGATGGCACTTGGAGGTAGGGCCTCTGGTAGGTGATTAGGCCACGAGGATAGAGCCCTCATGGGTGGGATTAGTGCCCTTAGGAAAGAGACCCCAGGGAACAAAAACATGGCCATCACCAGGAAACAGGCCCTCACCAGACACCAAATCTGCTGCCAGCTTGATCTTAGACCTCCCAGCCTCTAGAACAATGAGAAATACATTTCTGTTGTTTATAAGTTACCCAGCTTACGGAATTTTGTTATAGCAGGAGGAATGGATTAAGATATCTTCCCGGCTCACACCTGTAATCCCAGAACTTTGGGAGGCCAAGGCGGGCGGATCATGAGGTCAAGAGATCAAGACCATCCTGGCCAACATAGTGAAACCCCGTCTCTACTAAAATATAAAAATTAGCTGGGCGTGGTGGCGTGCGTCTGTAGTCCCAGCTACGCGGGAGGCTGAGGCAGGAGAATTGCTTGAACCCGGGAGGCGGAGGTTGCAGTGAGCCGAGATTGCGTCACTGCACTCCAGCCTGGCACCTGGTGACAGAGCAAGACTCTGTCTCAAAAAAAAAAAAAAAAAAAAAGATATTTTCCCTTTTATTTTCTTCAGTTTCTTCATCTAAAAAACCACCTTGTTGGAATTCATCAGTAGTTTTTCACTGTGGTTTCCCAATGCCGGAAACTTACGACCTCAAAGTGATGGCTAACAGGAAAAGTGGAGGCCCAGTGGGCCTCAACCAGAGTGGCTCCACTTTTATTTTTTTTTATCAACTGGGCTTTCATATAAGATTTGATTTGAAGAAAGTGTCTGCTTTTTTATGTGTGTTTGTTAGGTTTTTGTTGTCGTCATTGACATTGAGTGACTTCTTTAATCTTACATGCTTTTTTTTTCAGTTTAGATTTCCATTTTAAAATGGTCATTTCACAAGGCCCTGTATTTCCAGTGCCTCTGAGAGTAGAGTGCAAAGTTACACAACAACCTTCTGATTGTTCAGAGAGGAAACTCAGGCCCAGAGAGGGGAAAGGACGTTTCCCAAAGTCACATAGTAATTCAGTGGTCAACGGAGGAATGAGGAGTGGAATACACATTTCCTGATCCCCAGAAGGGATGATCTATACAAATGAAATGGAGCTATAATATAGAAAAGTATTTTCAAAAATAGGTATTAACAAATAGAAGTTTTCAAAAGGCACAGAACAGAACTTGACTCTGTTGAGATGCAGGGGGAAGAAATGTAAAGGAACAAAGAAAAAACTCTTGGAACATGCTGCCCCAAGGAAGCTGGCTTGTTCATAAAGATAAATCACACAGGAGCACAGATTAGTGTTGGAAGTAAAACAGAATTTACAACAGAGTTGCCTGGCATACTTAGTCATTATTGTGCAGTGTGGCAATCAGGCAATTCACTGAGCCCCTGTCGGGTGCTGGCAGAGCTAGGGTGGGATACTATGGCGAGCTCTGGCTTTCACGGCAGCTGGCTCCAGGGTATTTGGATGGATTCAGTTCTCTGCTTATTACCCGAGATCAGAAATCACAAATTGTTAGCCTCTGAAACAGATACAGCTTGTCAATAATCTCTCTCTCTTTTCTAATTGGCCTCATTCAGTGCTAAATTAAAAAAAAATAGTTGCTGATATTAAAAAGTTAGTAAATTTCACCTAAAGTCTAGATTTCTGGCCTGTTTTAAGTAATTGGCAGATCGGGTGTTAGAGGCCTGGTACTGCTGCATGGGGATTGTCTTCTGGAGCTGTGCAGCAGCCTCCCCTATAGTTGGGACCTGAGCACTCCAGTTTCCTACAGTTCCCCCCACCCCGCAACTCCCTGTCATTTTCCCTCTGAGGCCACATGCTGGCTGCCCTTTATCATTGTGCTCACGCTGTGATTTTTCTTAGGGTAGGTATTTTCTTGCATCTCACTTTGCTCATTTATTTACCCACCAGCGGAACTGATTTTGAGATCCCTCCTATAGACTGGTTCCTTCCCTCCCCGCCTAGTCAGCAGGGGAGGCTCACACACAACTCACTGGAGGCGTGGCGTTTGACTTTGACCTGTGGGTCCACGCGATGGGACTTCTCACTGCAGGAGGAGGCATGGCGCTTCACCTGGGCCCCTGTGGGGCGCTCAGGCTCCTCATCCTGGTGGGAGATGGAGGAAGACAGTTAAGTGCAGGCAGGCGCAGACTCATCACTGTAGAGTATACTGTGGTCTTTGCTCAGTATGGGCTCTTCTTGCTCTGAGATGTTGGCCTTACATTTTTAGACTTGCACAGCACTCAAAAATCATAAAGCACTTTTTCTAGCAGTATATCATTTGAACCTCATACCTTTCTGCTGGAGAGCAGCAGAAGGCAACCCTGAACTATAGTACCCGCTGAGAGGAAAATTAGAAAGTCTCAAAAGACTGTGGGTGGCTAGAATTGATTTATCATAGATATTTTTGTCTTTAGAACATTTGGAAGTATTCTGATTTTCTGAATTGCTAACAGAGTCTTCCCTCAAGAAGAAAAGTCTTGGATGAGATCAGCCAGTGACAGAAGTGACATAATTTAATAGACCAAACTATACATTTGAGCATGAAGAATATTAAGAACACTAAAAATCCAATCAAAGCCTAGGAAACTGTGAGTTTAAAAATGATAATAAGTAATGTAATAATGATGTTGTCAACAACAGTACTATTTACTCCTCTGTATAAGACTTTCCAATGTCTAGGCACTGTGCTCATTTTTTCTTTTCTTGAGTGCAGTGGTGCGATCATGGCAGCCTCAACCGTTTAGACTCAAGTGATCCTCCCACCCCAGCCTCCCGAGTAGCTGGGACAACAGGTGCACAGCACCATGCCTGGGTAATTTTTGTAGAGACAGGGTTTCGCCATGTTGGCCAGTCTGGTTTCAAACTCTTGGGCTTCAGTGATCCACCCACCTCAGCTTCCCTAAGTGTTAGGATTACAGGTATGAGTCACTGCACCCAGCCTAAATGTTTATTTTTTGAGACAGAGTCTCACTCTGTTGCCCGGGCTGGAGTTTGGTGGCATGATCTTGGCCCACTGCAACCTCTGCCTCCCGGGTCCAAGTGATCCTCCTGCCTCAGCCTCTCGAATAGCTGGGACCACAGGCATGCACCACCATGCCTGGCTAATTTTTGTATTTTTTTTTTAGTAGAGACAAGGTTTTGCCATGTTGGCCAGGCTGGTCTTGAGCTCCTGGCCTCAAGTGATCCTCCCACCTCAGCCTCCCAAAATACCAGGATTATAGGCATGAGCTACTGAATCCAGCCCCCACCTAAACTTTTTTACTTAAAGTATTATTTAATTCTTACAGCCATCCAAGAAGGTAGGTTTTATTATATCCTTTTGAAGTCAGCAAGTGAGGACCAGAGAAGTGAAACTCAGCCCTAGCCCTGAGTCTGGGTCTCCAACCTTTATGTCCTTAAGTGCTAAGCTGTCTTGTCACTAAACTCTGCAACTGAGAAAAACCTCAAGCTGCATCCACAGGTTTATCTCAGTCTGAAGAAAGACCGTATGAACAGAAGGATGACTGGAGAGATTTCTAGAAAAGGGAGTCCTGGAGGTGAAAACTCAGTGTGTCATCCAGTACCATCCAAGGCAGAGGCCCTGTCTGCAGACACATGTGTTGTCCTAGGCAGCTTAATTGCCTCTCTCTCCTGCTAGCTGTAAGGCCCAACCCACCCACCAGCGTCTGACTGGAATGTGGCTCTCCTCTCGCTTTCTGAGGGAAGAGACAGCACAGGGCATGCTGCCAAGAGCGTTCCAGGTCATGTGATGGCTACACAGGACTCACTGTAAATTAATAAGCTGGTATCTCCCTGGTTTAGCAAGCAAAACGTAGAGACTGGCCTGGGAGCTGAAGTTCCCAGATTATGAAGGTCACCATGTGAAGGCTTGCGGGTGGCCCCACAGTCAGCATGCACCCCAGACACCACAGAATCAGTAGGATAAGTTCACAGAGTGGTAAATAGGAGGAGGGCCCCAGCATCTTGCTCAAACTGGAAACGATGCCTCACCTTTCTGTAGTGCTTGACAGTCTACAGAGCCCTTTCTTCCTCCCAACCTGGGGCTCTTTTCCACTGCACCACCCAGCCTCCTGTGCCAGGGATTCCTCATCCTGAGCCATGCTCTATGATAAGAAGGGCTCCCCTTCTAGCTGCTGCTGCTTAAATGAAAATGATCTCTCTGAGGCAGAAGATAAAGGGAACAGAAAGAGGGAGAGCTAATAAGTGGCCTTTGCCACATTCCTAGGAAGCCCCAAGAAACTGTACCTGCATCTTTTCGTAAGGAACATCATCATAGACTCGGGGCTCAGGCCACTGATTCTGACAGGATCTTGCATATCTAGAAAATAAAAGGGACAATGACAATGACAATGACAATGATGCTTTGCAGCTTACAGTACTTTCCTGTCCACACTCTCATTGATTCTGGCAGAAACTTTAAGGCAGGTTGGAAGATTACAAAAGCAAGATGACAGGCAGCATTGTGTCCTGGGCTGTGTTAGGGTGTCATAGGCAGGACCAATGTGATTCTCATTCAACGTGCAAGGCAGGTCATTCATCGCCAACATTCTATGAGTCAGAAAACAGAGATCCTAGATGGCAAGCCACCAGTGCAAGCTTCCACAGCTGGTGGTGACAGAGCTGGGACTCGAATCTGGCTCTTCTAGTACTGAATGCCATATACCAGCCACGTGTCCATGCTCAAGTGTGTGAAAGCTTAAAGTCCCGTGGCATGAGGGCAGAGCCCAGGCCACTACTTCAAGGCTTCTCTACTTTTTCTCCTTCCATCCACAGCTTGCCTCTGACCCTGGGCCACCTCCTTCAGCCAGCTCCCCACTCCTTACTGTAAGAGGAAGACACTCATTCCAACTTCCCAAGGAAGCAGAGCTTTCCTTAGCTCTTCCCTTCCCTCCCAGTGCCCAGGGCTGGACTCAGCCTCTGAGAGGGATGGAGACAGGAAAGGTCCTGGGCAAGTGTGGCGGGTGCAGCTGACCCTTACAGGAAGGAGTTGCGCCCAGCACTGACGATGCTGGTTAAGGTCTCCACGTCCACGTAGTCATAGTGCAGTGCCTCTGGGGTGACTCTGGAGCCCATCTCCACCAGCAGCAGCCCAAGCCAGCGACCCATGTCCTCCGAACAGCTTGCCTGAAGGACAGGAGGCAAAGGTGGAGTTCATTTTCATACAGTCAGGACTTCTGGAGATCTGTTGACTTCAGCCAAACCCAGAAATATTTGTAAGTACTGACTATATACCTGATACTCAGGAATCAAAGAGGAGTAAGATTATAGCACACATCTAGAAATTCAAGAAGCTCCCTTCTTCCATCCATTCAGGTTTCCACTCAAATGTCACCTCCACAGAGAGGCCCTCCCTGATGACCTCTCCAAGACAGAGGCCTCCCTACTCTCACTGTCCATTCTCTGAGGCTTCCCAACCATTAGGATATAAAACCAACATTGGGTGTTCTCTGAATTTTTAAAAAATATTTACTTTTTATTAGAAAAGGCCATTTCTTATATAACTCAATCAGTTTTTTTCTTTGTGTTATAATCGCACAGTATTGTGTATTCAAAAATCTCCAAGAAGTTGTCAGTCAACTAAACACAGACTTATGTTAATTCTCATTTAAAGAACATCTTATAAAATCAAATGAGCACACAAATGCTAAACTTGAATAAATAAAGCACATTTTTTGTTAGAAAGCTTCATGTATAAGAGAAATAAGAGGCTTATCTCAAACTACAAAAAATAAACGTACGTTAGAGAGGCAGTCTTTTTTGAAATTTAAGAACTGAGAGAGGCAATGGGTCTTGGGCAGAAAATAAGACCAAGAGGTCAGGTTCTAGGACAAGACCAGGAAACCACTGGCCCTCTGTGGACCCCTGGATAAAGTGTGTGGCTGCCTTGGCCTCAGTTTCCTTATCTGTGATGGGAGAAGGTAGTTTTTTGTTTTCCTCTAGTGTTAACATTTTAAATTTTAAATCGCCAAAGCGTTGCTATGTGGAAGAGAGAGTCTACGTATTCCGCATGACCTGAGAGGAGGGCTAGTCCGTAGGTAAGAAGGAGAGTGAATTGGTGAAATGAAATCACACTTCATTCACTGATTTGTTCAAATATTACTACAGCCCATAGTAGTCTAGTGCTGGACATCATGCAGAGTTCTGGAAAAACAAAAATATGCAGAATAGGCCTGGTTATTGCCTTCCTGGAGCTTAAAGATTTCGACTCAGTATGGGGAAAATCTTTCTAAAATTTGAATTGCTCAATGGGAGGGGCAGTGGACCTCCTCCTCCACCAGAGGAGGCTACTGGTGGAAGGTCTTAGAGGAGGTTCCAAACTGTGAATGGGTTACACGGGAGTAGATGCCTTTCAGGCTTGAGATTTTAAGATAAGGGAGAAGAAACAAACCTTGGTTCTGGGGATGCCAGACTTAGTCAAGAAAATACAGAATGTTTTGTTTAATTTGCATGGCAGATGAACAACGAATACTATTTTAGTATTGATAAAGCCTCAGTCTTGCATGGGACATATCTATATTGTTACGAAAATGTTTCAGGTAATGTTCGTGGCTTACCTGAAATTTAAATTAAGTGGGTGTCCTGTATGTTGTCTTGTAATCCTGCTCGGGTCACCTGACATGAATGGGACTTGCTTTCCTTCCCCTTCAGTCCCCGGGCTGTCAGTAGCAAGGGCTCCCTCACACAAAACACGACACTCAGGCCAGAGTCCCCAGACCAAGCACCACCCGCCTCCCCCACCTCCTCTCACCTCCAAGATGGCCACCTCCTGCCGGTTGCGCAGGATCCTGAAGGCAAATGGGTGTCGGGGCCCAAAGCCTGGGGCCACCTCACAACCTTGCAGGGTGATGGCGTTCACATGGGTTTGCAGGTCCGTGTGGTCCTTGTGGAAATACAGAGTGTTGCACTTCAGGCGGCACCAGCGTTCCTTCCAGCCCTGGTTCACCAGCACGTTCAGGTAGCCTGGAGGAGACAGTGGCGTGACGTTCCCACAGCCTGCCCTGGGACAGCATGGGGATGCAAGGCGGCTGCATGTGTCTGCTGGAAAGAAGGTCTTGGGGTCCCGGTCAGCTCTCTCTCCCCTGTGACCCCTGGTGACCTTGGGCCTGCTTTGCTCTGAGTTTGTTTCTTAGCTGTGAAATACAGACTGATAATGGCATTCATACATCTTTGCACAGCCTTTGGACTATACCAAGCTTGATGAAAAGGGCAGGAACTACTGCATAGGATGTATAAAAAACACAACTCTTGCTTTTTTCACCAAATCAAAACTGTTACTGAAAGATGGAAAATAATGGATGATGCTGACACCCAGTGGCAGCGTGTGGGAACAAAAATGTCTCACTTACATAATCCTAAAATTGACCATGGCACGGCTGCTATATAGTTAATGACCCACAGGTTTGGAATTCCTTTGTAATATTTTAGATTTAAATTTGTTTATTTTTTGCCATACAGACTCTAATTCGCTGATTACAAAATATTTCTTTGTAGCCATGTATTTATTTACATATGTATTTTTTGAGACTGGGTCTCCCTCTGATCACCCAGGCTGGAATACAGTGTCTCTATCGTGGCTCACTGCAGCCTCGACCTCCTGGGCTCAAGTGATCCTCCCACCTCAGTCTTCCAAGTAGCTGGGATTACAGGCATACACCACCATGCCTGGCTAATTTTTATATTTTTGGTAGACACAAGGTTTCATCGTGTTACCTGGGCTGGACTCAAACTCCAGGGTTCAAGCGATCCTCCATCCTCAGCCTCCCAAAGTGCTGGGATTACAGGGGTGAGCCACTGTGCCTGGCCTTGCCATGTACTTTTATAATACTATTTTCAGGGTTAGAATATTACTGCATATCCAAAATACATGATTTTTAAAAACTGGATTCCAGTACATGGAACACTACATTTACATGAGCAAAATAATGTTTTCCCCTTCAAATCACTTTTAATTCACATTGAATGCATTTATAACATTTACCTAAATATTTTTCTCCAAGAAATGCATTTACCTAAATATTTTTCTCCAAGAAATTTCCCTATAAGATGGGTTGTAACACATACACCTGGCAAGCCCTATGCTGGGAAATAAGATACCCCTGTCTTGTTATAGTACAGGAAACTGGGAAATTGAGGCCCAGAGATGGGCAGTGATTTGGGCTAAGGTCACAGGGAGCATAGAAATACAGTGGTCAGTGGGCTTTTCCTCTTGCTGAGTGTCAGGGCCTCTGGGGAGGGAAGTGACGGGAAGGCCTAGAGTACAGAAGTGACAGGAAGGCCGAGAGTGTGAATGGAGTGGGGTTTAGCCTCCTAGTAGGCTGGGATTCTCTCACCCGCCCTGGGGGTGAGGTGGATGAGGCATGAGGTCTCCTGGCCTCAGCCCCAGAAGCCCACACCCACAGGTTCTGAACACCCTTCCTCCCTGTGCCCTAGACCCACCACAGCAGGGAACCTCCTCCTCGGTGGAGGACGTCTGTAGGTCATCGGCCAGTTGCTTCTTCTTGGAGAAGTTGATGATACGGGTGATCTTGCGGCCCGCGGCCCTGCTCATTGAGCCCTTCAGCTCTGCCAGGCTGCTCTTCTTCCCTTTGCCTGTTTGGAAAATGTGTCAGGGCAGTAGAGGGAGCCGCAGGTCCCGACCAGCCGTAGTCTTCCCCATGGCCTTTTCATCCTGCACACAGGGATGGACCTGCAGCTCCAGGTATGGCGGGCCAGGTCACCTTACCCAGGTCTCCAGAGTGGTCAGGACCTGCTCTGTCGCTGTATGCCCGTGGGTAAGGCCCCTCCCGGTTCCAGCATTCCCCAGCCTGAGCCCCCAGAGGCTCCTACCGTGATCGCAGGCCTCCCGGCGGCCAGGGCTAGAACAGTTATCGCCTATGCCCACGCTGTCGGAATCTGAGATCTGCTTCTCTTGGGACAGCCTCTGTGGAGGGACACAGACAGTTCCCATCAGAGGGCACATTCAGAAGTACCCAAATGTCCCTTTATTGGTTCAGTCTTCCTCCAACTTCCCCAGCACATGATAATTAGCTAACAAATGTTTGTCAACAACTATCCTGTGCTTGATACCATACCAGGTATTGGGAAGACAACCATGACTTAGATATAGTTGTGTCTTTGGGCAATTCACAGTCTGGGGAGGGAGGCAATTAATTATCACACTTTGAGATGAATGTCTTAGGAATTTGGACTGTATTTGGCAGGTGACAGGGAGCTGGGAAAGTAAGTGGAACACTAATGTAATCCAAATTGGCTTAGGAAGTTACTTCTAGTGGCATTGTGGGGATAGACAAGAGGGAACAAGACTGGAAGCAAAAGAGCCACTTAAGAGAGTGTCATCTGTATGTTTATTGCAGCACTGTTTACAATAGTAAAGACTTGGAACCAACCCAAATGCCCATCAATGATAGACTGGATAAAGAAAATGTGGCACATACACACCATGGAATACTATGCAGCCACAAAAAAGGATGAGTTCATGTCCTTTGCAGGGACATGGATGAAGCTGGAAACCATCATTCTCAGCAAACTGACACAAGAACAGAAAACTAAACACTGCATGTTCTCACTCATAAGTGGGTGTTGAACAATGAGAACACATGGACACAGGGAGGGGA
>CAUYLG010023735.1:0-34224 GCA_963573385.1 Cacajao melanocephalus | reverse complement strand
AACCACTCAAAATACAACACTTTTTTTGGACTTTAAATACAATTTAAAACTGCCAGTCCTTGGGGCATTTTCTACCCCCCCCCATAAACCCAACTTTTCCCCCCGCCGCTTACTTTTTTTTTTTTTTTTTTTTTTTTTTTTTTTAAGACAGAGTCTTTCTCTGTTGCCCAGGCTGGATTGCAATGACGCAATCTCGGCTCACCACAACCTCCTCCTCCCAGACTCAAGCGTTTCTCCTGCCTCAGCCTCCTGAGTAGCTGGGGCTACAGGCGCGCGCCACCATGCCAGGGTAGTTTTTGCATTTTTAGTAGAGATGGGGTTTCACCATGATGGCCAGGATGGTCTCGTTCTCTTGACCTTGTGATCTGCCCGCTGTAGCCTCCTAGAGTGGCTGGGATTACAGGCATGAACCACCGCGCCTGGCCAGCTCCTCTGCCACCGTGCAGACCTGCACTGGCCCTTCCCTCCATCCCTTCACACTGTGTTCTACCTTTCTAGTCTTCGCTCCTCTCCCAATCCGTTAAATGCCCTTTCCTGTTTCCTCCTAAGAAGGCAGTGCCCGAAGAAGCCCCAGCGCCTCCCTGAGCCACCTGGGGGGTTAAGAGCTGAAGGGCCTCCGTCTGCTCTGGTTCGAGTCCGCGAACAGTGTGTGATGGAGACACCTACTGGCTGCTCTGAGAACTGGCCCCTGGAAACCCAGGAACCTGGCTCAGGGCCCCCATTCTGCCGAGAGCCTGGTGAGCAGAGTCATTTGGTAGCGTTTCCTGCGGGTTCTTTCCTGCTCTCAGGCCAAGCTGGACAGGTCCCTTAAAAAAGCCTGGGAGGACCTGTGTCTTCCCCCTGTCCTGCCCTGAGCACAGAAGCAAAAGGGAAGGGGTAACTTTGACAGCAAAGCCCCAGCCCCGCTGCAAGGCTGATCCCAGCTTGGCAAAGCTGCCAGGAAGGCTGGAGGCAGGGCCATTCACAGCCAAATAAACCAATGGTGGCTTTTCTGTAATGCAAATAGAAGTAACCGCTTAGGGCAGGTTGATTTGTTATTTGATGTGGGTCGTGTGGTTCTGGAAGGCCCACCCTCCTGGGCATGCGGTCTCTCCTCCCTCCCTTTGAATCGGTTTACAACTCCTCATCCAGGGCTGGCACTGCCTGATGCCCAGAAATGAGGCCCCCATTCTGGTTAATTGCCGTCATTTGCCGGTTCAAATAATGAGCGGCAAGGTGGATAGAGAAGAGGGGACAACTGCTTCCTGGGAAATCACAAACCTAAAAGACAGTGGAGGAGATTGTTCCTAGGATATTCTGCCAAAGACTAGGGGCCACCACGGCCAGCAAGGTCCCCACCAGAGGAGGGAAGGACATGGGGGCTGGGCCCGGCCATGCGTAGTTATGGTGGACAGCTGTTTCTGCCAGCACCAACTCCCATTTGATTTGTTTTTCTGAATGAGGGCCCCATCCCCATTAAACCAACCAAGGAATATGTCTGAATCCACCAATGTGGCATGTACAGTGTGGAGGTTTTAGGAAATAGCAAGAAACTTAACTATGATCACCATCTCTCTCCAGTGTGGGAAGATGATCCCTCACTTTAAAATATATGTCTAGGCTGGGTGCGGTGGTGCGTGCCTGTAATCCCAGCACTTTCGGAGGCTGAGGCAGGCGGATCACCTGAGGTCAGAAGTTTGAGAACAGCCTGACCAACATGGAGAAACCCCGTCTCTACTAAAAATAAAAAATTAGCCAGGCATGGTGGCGCATGCCTGTAATCCCAGCTACTCGGGAGGCTGAGGCAGGAGAGTCTCTTGAACCCGGGAGACGGAGGTTGTGGTGAGCCACCATCGCGCCATTGCACTCTGAGATCCCACCATTGCACTCCTAGATTGTTGCAACAAGAGCAAAAAACTAGGACTCAAAAAAAAAAAAAGAACGAAACAACAACAGCAACAACAAAAGCCACTCTCTAGTTATTCCGGTGAGTAGATTCATATAAGGCAAGTACTTTACAAACTTAATAAGCAGTATTTACAGAAGATCTAAAACACACGGAAGTCTTTCATACATTTGAGGAGTGAAGAAGAGCTAAAGAAATGAAGAACCTTAGCCAGGTGTAGTGGCTCAGGCCTGTAATCACAGAGCTTTGAGAGGCCGAGAGAGGAGGATCACTTGAGCCCAGGAGTTTGAGGCCAGCCTGGACAACACCGTGAGACCCCATCTCTACAAAAAAATATTTTTAAAATCGCTGGGCGTTGGTTGCTCACACGTATAGTCCCAGCTACTTGGGAGGCTAAGGAGGGAGGAATGCAACAATGCACTATGGTCACTCCACTGCGCTCCAGCCTGGGCAACAGATTGAGAACTTATCTCTTAAAAAAAAATTAATAAAGATGCAAAGCTAAGGAGTGATACAGTCTATTAAGATCAGTTTGATACCAGAGTGTCCTTGAGGCAATCGGATGAATGTTCTCAATTAATTGGTGCAGACAGGTTCTAAACATGAGAAAGGTCACCATGGAAACTCTGAAGGCTTCTAGGAAGCAGAGGGATTTAAAAGGGTCCTAACCCATCAATAGGTTTTGATGGGCAGAAATAAGGAGGGCAGGAGGCCAAGTGAGGAAGAGGCGGGCAGTGCAAGGAAGTAGACCCATTTGGTTGGAACAGGAAGTAAAGCCCGTGAGGATGATGGTCTCCCAAAGGGGGATTGTGGCCAGTTTGCAATGGGCTTTGAAGCTCCAGTTAATGAGTCAGGGCTTCCTCCTCCGGGAGTCGTGAGGGAGGCATCCAGAGTTGTTAAAGAGAAGTTCATAGGATCAGAGCAATGTGTCTGGGAGTTTGCAGGAGGAAGAGAGGAGAGTCAGGAACAGCGGTTGAGAAACTGACGGAGTGGTGCCAGGGTGCCAAAAACAGCAAGACCACGTGACCAGATGGCACAAAATGCAGATGCCCGTGGGGCAGGGGGGTGGTGTGACCAGTTACTGTGGAGGAGCAGGCTTACTGAATCCTTCTTCCTTAGTGGTTTTGATGGGGTGAGGTTTCAAACACCATGTTTTCAAACACCATCTTTTTAAAGATCATCTGAGGATGGTCATAAAAAAAAAATTTAGGGGCTGGGCGCCGTGGCTCACGCCTGTAATCCCAGCACTTTGGGAGGCTGAGGCGGCCAGATCACCTGAGGTCAGGAGTTCCAGACCAGCCTCGCCAACATGGCGAAACCCTGTTTCTACTAAAAATACAAAAAGTAGCCGGGCTGGGTGGCACACACCTATAATCCCAGCTACTCAGGAAGCTGAGGCAGGAGAATCACTCGAACTAGGGAGGTGTAGGTTGCAGTGAGCCAAGATCACGCCACTGCACTTCAGCTTGGGCGACAAGAGTGAAATTTCATCTCAAAAAAATAAATAAGTAAATAAAATAAAAACCTCAATTTAGGGTACCAAGATGCAGCAGAAGGTTTTCTAGGAACTAGGGAGGGGAAAGGCTAGGGGAAGACAGAGGCAGGCCCAGGAAACTGACTCCAAATGTTGCCTAAAGGACTGAGTACCAGTGGAGGTGATCTAACTCAGCACTGTCCAGTCAAACTCTAATGCAAAGAACGTACGTGATTGCTTAGCCTTCTAGGGGCCACATTCAAAAAAGTTCTAAAAAGAAACAGTTGAAGTTATGTTTCATTTTAATTAGCACAACGTATCCTAAATATTCTCATTTTAACATGTAATCAAGGTTTAAAACTTGTTATTGAGATCTTTTACATTTTTTTGAACTAACTCTTTGAAATCTGGTGTATAATTTACACTTAAGGGTACATCTCAGTTTGGACCAGACACATTTCAAGTGCTCAGAAGTCTCATGTGGGCCGGGTGTGGTATGGCTCACACCTGTAATTCCAGCACTTTGGAAGATGGGCAGATCACCTGAAGTCAGGAGTTTGAGACCAGGCTGGCCAACATGGTAAAATCACATCTCTACTAAAAATATAAAAACTAGCTGGGCATGATAGCAGGCGCCTGTAATCCAGTCTACTTGGGAGGCTGAGGTGGGAGAATCGCTTGAACCCGAGAGGTGGTAGTTGCAGTGAGCCGAGATCTCACCACTGCATTTTAGTCTGGGCGACAGAGCGAGACTCCATCTCAAAAAAAAAAAAAAAAAAAGATATCATGTGTCTAGTGGTAGCTATATGAGACAACGCTGAGCTACTCTCTACAGCATTGTTTCTCAACCCCAGGTGATTTGGCTCCTCCCGGGGACATTTGGCAACATTTAGGGACAGTTTTGGTTGCACAGTTTGGGATGAGGGGTGGCATCTTGTGGGTAGAGACCAGGGATGCTGCTAAATATTTTACAATGCATGGGACAGTTCCCTACAACAAAAGAGGATCTGGCCCCAAATGTCCATAGAGGCGAGTCAGAGCTCCACATAACGCTGGGGGAAGTGAGTGCTCCATGCCATGTGGTCAGCGAGATGCCACTCAGGCACTCCCGCTGGAACCCAGGCCTCGCCTCAGACAGGGCAAGTTTCCAGGCGCCAGTGTCAGAACTTCCTGGTGCTTTGTGATATGGCATGGACTACACCCTGAGCCACTCAGATAAGACAGATTGTGTTTGTAATGATTTTAGTCCTGCAATTACCCTCACTCTACCCCACCCAAACCTCAGCATTGCAATTGCCATACAGTGTAGTTCTCGTGCAGGACAACTGTTCAATGAAGAATGATGTGAACAGTACCCCCTACAGTTGTGCAATGTACAACCTATGCAACTGTACCTACCAGCTTCACTCCCAGGAACCAGGGGATCATGCCTCATCATCACAGCAGACTTTCCTAGTCTTCTTCTTGGCAATGCCCATGTTTAGAAGCCACAAAGAAGTAGAGCAATTGATGGCCATGCATGTACTAGTAGAAGCCTCTTACTTTCAACTTGAGGGCTGGGCCATAACCAGAAATTGAAAACGCCACTGAATTTCTACTCAGGGTTCATTCTCTCAAGACAGGGGTCCTGGTCTTTTTATGAGGAAAACCTTTCTTTCCTTTGTTCCTTCCTTCCCTTCCTCGAAGTGTTTATTGCAGTGCAAAGTTGTGAGCTAATGAGAGGTTTGGGCTAGGCCTCTGAGCAGATAAGGGCAGAAAGATCTTTCCTGGTTGCGACATCTCTGCAGGAAATCAAGATAAACTTCTATTGTAAACAGCAAACTGTTTTCGGTAGAACCAGCTCAGTTGATGTTAACAGGTGACCTGATTAAAAACAATCTATCATCAAAAAATAAGGGCAGTTTTGAGATCAAGCAAAGCACATTGATAGCATGGTGACTATGAGCACTCACTCTGAAGCCAACCTTCCTGGATTAGAACTCAGGCTTCTCTGCTTGTTAGCTGTATTACCTTAGACAAATTACTTAACAGCTCTGTGCCTCAGTTTCCCTGTTTGTGAAATGGGATCATAATTCCTACCTCAGAGGGTTGTAGTGGGAATGTTAACAAATTAACACATGTAAAGTAAAGTTCTTAGAATCCTGTTTGCCATAGAGTGTCTAATAAATAAAACCTTACAATTTAAACAGGTGTTTGGGTTTTGTTTTTTTTTTTCCACTGCAGAACTTCTCAGAGCCTTTGATGTGCTTATGGGCATTGCAACCTGCCCTCTAGGTGAGGAGCAGGGCAAAGTATGTATGATTCCTAATCTTATTTGACCACTGTTTTGGACTGGGCCCTCTAGAAAGCAAAGCCTGAAAATAGAGATGAAAGGCTCGCACTTTATTTGCAAGATACAAGCCCAGAGCAGCAAGGTGAAGAAAGGGAACAGAGATCAAATTGAAATGGGAAGCAATGCCACAGTGCTGCCTTTACAATGAGGCTGCCCAGCGGGTGTGCCAGCTGAGCCTACAGGGTTTCTCCCGAATGCCTAGAGGAGGCAAGGCGCTCCAGAGTTTCCCCACTAAAGAAAGAGGGAAAGTATATGTGCCCAGCTCCTTCCCGGGTCTCGTTGGTCAAATTTCCCTTCGCAAGAAACTAACTCCCTCTGGTTGTGTCATCTGGCTTCATTGCAGCCACTCCGAATTCTATACCTGAAAGTATGAGCGTCCATTGAAGTCTAAAAGAGAAAGAGTGACCCAGTGAGGTGGGACACCACCCCGCAGGGAAGAAGAAAAGGATGGTGAAGGGAATCTGAGCAGACACACGGGTTCGTGTTCATGTCTACATCAACCACGGAACTATTCAGAGGAAATCTTCTCTTAGTAGATGCCCTGGAAAATATGCTTAGATCTGCCTGGAATGGTTCAGAGACCCATATTCCTGGCCCCTCATCCTCCAGGAACTTGCAACTGGGGATGCGAGTAGGAGGGACAGATGGCAAGCAATCAGAACATCACTACAATATGAAAAAATGTGGTGTGTTTCCGGGGAATCTGACCTGGTCTGGGGAGGTCAGGAGGTGATGTCTGGTGTGGTGAGGCTGGGAGATCAGTAGGATGTGGGCGGTAGAGTGAAGGCAGAGTGGACATGGAATTGGGCGGTGGCGAGGGCATGTCCATGCTGGGACTGGGATTAGTGTCTTAGTTTCCTGTGAGTTTCCTAGGACTGTTATAACAAAGGATCACAAACTGGCTGGCTTCAAACAACAGAAAGTTCTTTCTCAGCTCTGGAGGTTAGAAGTCTGAAATCCAGGTACTGGCAGTGGCCGTGCTCTCTTTGAAGGCTCCAGGGGAGGAGACCGCGTTGCTTCACCCTAAACTCTCATGGTGGTGGACAACCCTTGCCATTCCTTGGCTTGTGGCTGCATCACTCCAATCTGTGCCTCCATCTTCACGTGGCCTTCTCCTCCCCACGTACGTCTTATAAGGACACTGGTCATATTGGATCAAGGGTCTACCCTTCTCCAGGAGGACCTCATCTTAGCCAATTACGTCTGCAAAGAGCCTATTTCCAAATAAGGTCACATTCTGAGTTTTCTGAGAAGGACATGAATTCTGGGGGGATACTATTCCACCCCAGTACATGGGTGGATAGCTGGAGCAAAGGCCTGGAAGAAGAAAGAGAAAGTGGGACCAAAGAAGGGGGTCAGTGAGTCTGGAGCACCTCTTGAGGGCAGAAGCAGCCAAAATGACGCTGTAGAGGAAGGCAGCCTTGTCCCCAAGAGCTTTGAAAGCCACTGGATTCTCTTGAGCAGGGCGAGTGCTCTCACCAGATCTGTGCCACCACGTGGGGTATGGTTTGGAGGAATCCAAGTTGGGCGAGCTCACCTGGGAAGGCTCCTGGATGCATCTGAGAATATAGCTAAGTTTTGACCAGACAATGGATTGGCAGGGAAAGTGAGATGGACACTCCAAGTGAGCATGAAGGATCCAGAGCCAGGAAAAACTTGTATGTGGACTCCATAAACAAGCTTTCAGCTTCACTCTAATGGAGGTGTCATGGTGGAGACGGGAGCAATGCAAGATGGACTCCAAGATCCAGAAGGGGGGTGGCCTCTCATTGCCTGAGCACAGACCCAGCCAGCAGGCAGATGACTCTGCTGGCCTGTGGGGTCGGCCAATTACCTCTGAAGTTGGACCGAGCATGCACTGAGCCACAATCCTGGGCTCTTGACTCTAGACATCCTTTGAAGGGCTCTAACATCTCATGACCATTTCTGGAACCCTTCCTAGGGATGGATTTTCTGAGACAAAGCCACAGAGGAACTGCTGCTTCTTGTCCCTGGTGAGTGGCTGAAGCCTTCCAGCCCATCCTGCCCTCTGCCCCTCCTTCTCTGGCGCTCCACTAACCACAGAGGTGGGAATGCTTAAGATAGCTCTGCTGGAGAATGCTGGGGTCAGGAACTCCGGGAAAGAATGTCAAATATGAGAGGGTTCTGCTGACACGATTTAAGATGTGGGTGGCTGGAAGCTGCAGGGGATTTTTGATTAAAAGAGTTTCCAGAGATACTTCTTCAAGGTCAGTGACAGGAGGGTCCAGGCACATCTCATGCCTCCTGCCAAGAATTCCAGAGGCCAAGACCCTCTTCTGGGAGCCGAGATTGGAGAGTTTCCCATGGAGCCCCCTGATGGGGACAAATTCCATCTTTACCCATATTTTCCTCCTCTAGAAGTCAAAGCCGAGGAAGACCCCAGCTTGGGGTGACAGAAAACAGGCAGGCACTGAGACAGCCAGACATGGGTTTGAATTCCAGCTCCCCTACTTACTAACTATATAATCTTGGGTAACTGACTTAACCTCTCTGAGCCTGTTTCTTCACCTATGAAAGTAGATTTGAAGATAAAACCAAGGAACTGTATACAGTACATGGCATATATACTAGATGCCCATTGCCATGTCCCTTGTGGTCTCAGCTGGTCAGGCATCCAGCAAAGCTACCCTCTGCTGTAGTTCAGTGGTACCGATCAACTGTTGAGCCGTTTCTTCAAAAGATCGTTAATGGGGCAGGATTATATACATGGATCTCACTACCAACGGGAACAGACCAGTCAGATTTCATTCATTTTCATTCATTCATTCATGTAACACAGAGTTATTGGAAACTACTATCTGCCAGTCACCGTCATGAGCACTAGGGATGCAACAATAAGCCAAACAGATTCCCACTGAGCTTGCACTCTAGTGGAGACAGAAATAAATAATCATGTGTGTGTGTGCATGTGTGTAAGTCAATTAATGATAAGTGCTATGTAAATAAATAAAGCAGTGCATGGAGCCAGAAGTGCTGGGAAGGAGCATACGGAAGAAGGGAGGTGGTATTTTAAATAGAAATGTCAGTGAAGGTCTTGAATAAGATGACCTTTAAAGAGAGTCCAGAACAAAGTGAGTAGCAAACGCAGGGAAGAGCAGGCCATGCAGAAAGAACTACAAACACGAAGGTCTTGGGCAGAGGCGGGGAGCAGGCATGAGGTCAGTGCAGCTAAAATGCCAAGAAAAGATGAGTGAGGGTGGGATGAGGTCAGAAAGATGAGTTGGGGTAGGATGAGACCATAAATGGAAGGTCTTGTTGACCATGGTAAGGACTATACATTTTATTCACAATGAGATGGGAGCCATCTTAGCAATCGTACTTTTTCATGACTAACATTAATTGGATTCTTACTAGGTACCAGGCATGGAGCTAAGCCCTTTACATACATTTAACTCTTACAAGAAACCCCACAAGGTGCACGCCATTACTATCCTCATTTTACAGACGCAGAAGCTGCAGTGTAGAAAGCTGAAGTTGATTGTCCAAGACTCAGCCCAGAAGCCCCTGACTCTAAATCCTCTTTTACCTTTCCTACAGTGCTTACAACTGTCCAACTTACTTCATTGTTATCAAAAGAAGGCTGTGTGCGGCAATCATATGAAAAAAGCTCAACGTCGCTTATCACTAGAGAAATGCAAATCAAAACCGCAATGAGACACCATCTCACACCAGACAGAATGACTATCACTAAAAAGTGAGAAAATAGCAGATGCTGGCAACATTGTGGAGAAAAAGGAACGCTTATACACTGCTGGTGGGAGTGTAAATTAGTTTAGCCATTGTGGAAGACGGCGTTGCAATTCTTCAAAAACCTAAAGACAGAAATACCATTCGATCCAGCAATCCCACTATTGGCTATATATCCAAAGGATCATACATCATTCTGTCATAAAGACCTGTGTATGCTTATGTTCATTACAGCACCTATTCACAATAGCAAAGACGTGGAATCAACCTAAATGCCCATCAAAGGTAAATTGGATAAAGAAAATGTTGTACATAGGCATCATGGAATACCATGCAGCCATAAAAAGAATGAAATTATATCCTTTGCAGGAACATGGATGGAGCTAGAGGCCATTATTCTTAGCAAACTAACACAGGAACAAAAAACCAAATACTGTGTGTTCTCACTTGTAAGTGGGAGCTAAATTATGAGAACACATGGATACACAGAAGGGAACAACCCACACTGGGGCCTATTGGAGGGTGAAGAGTAGAAGGAAGAAGATGATCAGGAAAAACAACTCGTGAGTACTAGACTTAATACCTGGGTGGTGCAATAATCTGTGCAAGAAAACCCAATGACACAAGTTTACCTATGTAACAAACCTACACATATACACCGAACTTGAAATAAAAGTTAAAAATTTTTTAAAAAACAGTCATGGGCCAGGCGCGGTGGCTCACACCTGTAATCACGACACTTTGGGAGGCTGAGGCGGGCTGATCACCTAAGGTTGGAAGTTCGAGACCGGTCTGACCAACATGGAGAAACCCTATCTCTACTAAAAATAAACAATTAGCCAGATGTGGTGGCACAGGCCTGTAATCCCAGCTACTTGGGAGGCTGAGGGCAGAAGAATCGCTTGAATCCAGGAGGCAGAGGTTGCAGTGAGCCGAGATTGTGCCATCACACTCCAGCCTGGGCAACAAGAGCGAAACTCTGTCTCAAAAACAAATAAATAAATAAAATTTAAAAACAGTCATGTAAAAACCCACGTGAAGACTGAGGCAGAGACTATAGTGATGCATCTACAAGCTAATGAATGCCAAGCGTTTCCAGCAGCCACCAGAAGTTTGGAGAGAGTCATGGAATGGCTTCTGTCAGACTCTCCAGAAGGAGCCTACCCTGCCAACAGCTTGACTTTGGACTTCCGGCCTCCAGAACTGTGAGCAAGTAAATTCCTATTGCCTCAAGCTACCCGCTTGGTGGTAATTTGTTGCGGTGGCCCTAGGAAACAAATACAGATTTGTGTAGAGTAATGGGATGAGTTCTCTATTTAGAGGCAGACAGCTGGCTCTGTACATCCTAGCTGTGCATCTTTGCACAACTTTGTTACCTTCACCCAGGCCCTCAGTGTCCTCTCTGTAAAATGGGTACACTATGGCCTGGCTCCGAGGGTTGCAGTGAGAATGAAATGAAGTCTGAGACAATGCATACAAAGCGTCTGGCAGAGCTGGCAGAGCTCCTACTATGTAGAGGCTGTGTGTGTGGGGACAAGATGATGAGCTGCAAGTTTCAGTGCCTGGACAGCACTCAAGACACAGGTTGGAGGTACTGATTCCTGGGCATTTGCTTCCAAAGGCTCCAGTGTGTTGTCGGCAAAGTGGCTTCTCTCTGACATCATCTCCTGAAGAGGGAGAGTCCGGGTCCTGGGCCAGGCAGAAGTCACCTCACCATTTGGAGAGTGAGTCAAGGATCCCTGGCACTTGGATATTGAGTCATTATTTCCTGCCAGGAGTCTGGGTATGTGGGGAGGCCGCCCTGTGCCAAGGGAGTCTTTGGGCTTCAAAGCCAAAGAAAAGGCAATTAAGTTTATGATGGAATCAGTTAGGAAACTGTAAACCTAGGACGTGGCCCCTGTACAGTAGATTCTTTTAGCACGACCTCAGGGCACACTGAATAGTCTGGTCCCTGGTTCCAAAATTGTTTCTCAAAAATAAATGTAGAGTCTAGACAAAGTCACTTTGACCTTTCTGCCACTTCCGGGTCTTCATATGTCACCAGGTTGAGGTGCCTACTCAGTAATAAACCAAGACATTCCATGTCCTGTATCTCTAACTCAAATCCTTCCCTACCCTGGATCTGGCACCCATTAAGCCCCTCCAAAGTGGGGAAACAAGGGAAGGAAACTAGAGATGGTGTACTGCACAGCCCATCAAAATGAGCCAGGCATGACTGTGGCTTGGCCTCCCACAATACATTGAATTCACCTGAGTTCCCAGTCTCAATAGGTGAAATTAAACTTAAGCAATAAGAATGTTGCCTTGTGGGCCATGAATTAGTCATGAACATGATCATTTCATAAGAACAAAGGGAACTACTAATCAGGAGGACATAACAATTTTAAAATATTTGCTCCTAATAACAGAGCTTCAAAATAGATAAAGCAAAATCTAACAGAACTGCAAGGAGAAATAGACAAATTAAAACTGTATCCAGAGACTTTAATATTCCCCTTTCAATAATTGATAAATCATGTAGACAGAAAATCAGAAAAGACACAGTAAACTTGAACAGCAGTATTAACCCAACTTGACCAAATTAACCAGAAATAAACCAAGTGTCTATCAAAAGATGAATGAATAAACAAATTGTGGCATATGCAAACAGCAGAGTACCATTCAGCAACGAAAAGAAATAAACTATTCATCACTCAATGACACAGATGAATCTCAAAATGCTTAGCAAAAGAAGTGAACCAAAAAAGAGTACACATGATATGAATCCACTTATACAAAACTCCACAAAATGCGAACTAACGGAGAGCAGATCAGTGGTTACCTGGGGAGAAGGGTGTTGGAGAGATAGGGAGGGATTAGCAAAGAGTGTGAGGAAACTTTGCAGGAGATGAACCTATTCACTCTCTTGGCTATAGTGATGGTTTTACGTATATGGACCTATGTCAAAATTTGTTAAATTACACAGTTTATGTGCAGCTTATTGTATGTCAATTATACCTAAATAAAGTTATTTTTTTTAAATGTCTTAAGACTGTCCAGAAGACAGGGGAGAAAGCTTCCACTTGGAAACCTTGTTTTGGAGGTTATACAACCTGCCTGGTACCCAAACTCACGTATTCTCCTCCTGAGATATTGGAGATATTGATGGAATCATTAGATACATAGTTTGGCATTCTTGGTTTAGAGTCAGAATCTCTGGGATCCCAAGATAAAGTACCAACCATCCCCAGTAAAAATCCTTTCCATGAAGGGAATATAGGTACTTTGCAAACAACTATAAAGATTTTACTGGAACAGAGTGACATAGAGTTCTTGTTCGGGCCAGGACTGGGCTTTGGGTACTCCTAGCATCTGCAGTTACAACACTCAATGCCCCAAGTGTCTGTACCCATGTGGGTCTATGTTAGGTCTGAAAACCTGCAGCAGGAAAAGCTTTTTATTAAACCATTCTCACATTGCTATAAGGAAATACTTGAGACTGGATAATTTACAAAGAAAAGAGGTTTAATTGACTCACAGTTCAGCATGGTTAGGGAGGTCTCAGGAAACTTACAATCATGGTGGGAGACAAAGGGGAAGCAAGACACCTTCTTCACAAGGTGGCTGGAAGGAGAATGAATGCAGGGGGAACTACCAAACACAAAACCATCCTATCTCTTGAGAACTCACTATCATGAGAACAGCATGGGGGCAATCATCCCCATGATTCGATGACCTCCACCTGGCCTCTCCCTTGACACTTGGGGATTATAGGGATTGAAATTCACGATGAGATTTTGGGTGGGGACATAGCCAAGCCACATCAAGTTTCTTGTACACAGTCATCACTCAGTCACTCGCAGGCGTATGTGTTCAACTTTGGGTGGTTGTGTTGGGGAGGATCTGTGGGTTATCCAAGAAAAAAAAAAATCAGCCATTTGGCGAGCAGTTTGGCCAGAGGGTGTCAGATTCAGTCATAGGACCTGAAGATCAGGGATGAGGGCAGTTCTGAGCAGAGTAATCCAGTTGGGTAACCTGGTACACATGTGAACCCTCAAGAATAAAAAGCATTTTTTTGTGTGTGAATTGAAAAACTCATTCCATTGACACCAAAGCCTATGCTCTTAATGATACCTCAGATTGATATCCTAGACCGGAGCCTGAAAACCACTCACCACAGGACAAATCTGTTCCACCGCCTGTTTTTGTAAATAAAGTTTTATTGGAATACAGCCCCATCCATTCATTGACACATGGTCTGTGGTGGCTTTAGTGCTGCAATAGCAGGGTTTCACAGTTGTGTGATTGCAATGGAGACAATAAGGCCTGTGAAGCCTGAAATATTTACTCTCCGGCCCTTTAAGAAAAAGTTTGCTGAGGCCTGGCCTTGCATGTCAGGCCTTATTATAATGTGAATACCTCATTTAACTGGTGAGTTATTTAAAAGACCCAAATGCAGAAACAAAATGTAGTATAGACGTACAACCAGATATTAGTCTTAAAAAAGAAAGAAATTCTGACTTAAAAAAGGAAGAAATTCCTACAACTTAGGTAAACCTTGAGAACATAACACTGAGTGAAATAAGCCAGTCACCAAAAACACAAATACTATATGATTCCACTCATATGGGGTACTTAGAATGGTCAAATTCAGAGACAGAAAAAAATTGTGTTGCAAGGGGTTGAGGAGCAGGGAATGAGGAATGAATATTTATCATTATTATTTTGAAACAGAGTCTCACTCTGTTGCCCAGGTTAGAGTGCATTGGCATGATCTCAGCTCACTGCAACCTCCACTTCCCGGGTTCAAGGGATTCTCATTCCTCAGCCTCTCGAGTAGCTGGGATTACAGGCACATACCACCACACCCAGCTACTTTTTGTATTTTTAATAGAATCGGGGTTTTGCCCTGTGAGCCAGGCTGGCCCCAAACTCACTCCTGATCTCAAGTGATTTACCCACCTTGGCCTCCTAAAGTGCTGGGATTATAGGCATGAGCCACTGTGCCTGGCCAGGAGTGAATGTTTAATGGGTACAAAGTTTCAGTTTGTAACGTGGAAAAGAGTCCTGTCTCTCTTCATCTCTGCCCTTCAACCCGGCATCCCTACCATACCCCATCCTGGCTCCACCAGGAAGGGGATCTGATCACAGCCAAATCTTTTAGGGTTTATAGGCCACATGGATGGCTGCACAAAAATATAAATGTACTTAACGCCACTGAACTGTATACTTAAAAATGGTTAAATTGCAAATTTTACAGTATGTGTATTTTACTATGATTTTTTTTTTTGAAAAAAGAAATAGAAACAGATATGCGATGAAGTAGAATGTAATTTTTCACAAACCTTTTTTTTTTTTTTTTTTTTGAGACAGAGTCTTGCTCTGTTGCCCAGGCTGGAGTGCAGTGGTGTGATTTTGGCTCACTGCAACCTCCGCCTCCCAGGTTCAAGTGATGCATCTGCCTCAGCCTCCTGAGTAGCTGGGATTCCAAGAGCCTGCCACCACATCGGGCTAATTTTTTTATTTTTAGTTGAGGTGGGGTTTCACCATTTTGGCCAGGCTGATCTTGAACTCCTGTCCTCAAGCAATCTGCCCACCCCAGCCTCCCAAAGTGCTGGGATTATGGGAGTAAGCCACTGCACCTGGCCTCATAATTTTTTTTTTTAAGATAAAATATAACATTTCAAAGAATTTTCAGACATCTTCCCTCGCTTCTGCTGTTAAGGACACACAGGTTCTGCTGCTGGGAAGCACTGCAAATACAGCACCAAGTGGTGGCCTTTCCAGGTGCTCAGAAGGTGTCATTCAATTGCATTCCTCTTTGATACAGGTGAGCCCCATCAGTTCACAGTGCAAATAAAGGCCATTAAGCCCAAGAGGCATCAAGGTGGGAGGATGGTTGCTCGAACCTTCCTGGGAGAAGGAGAAGGTTGCTGGATACAGTTGGCGGGGGCTCTTGAGGGAAGACATCAGCTCCACGTCTGGCATCCCCCATCAACCACACCAGAAGGAGCATCTGTTGGGAGAAGCAAAACAGATACCAGAAGATGTGAAAAGCCTTTTAGAAGTTTAAAGCATCTGATGGTGACTGGCTATTCCCTCAGCCTCCAGGGGACCCATCTGTTTTTACAGGTGGTACAGCAGTGCAAGCGTGGGCAGAAGGCTGCTGGCCAGGCCCCGGCTCTATGACCTGCTGGTTTTGTGACCTCTGGAAGGGCGTGCCATGGATCTGAGCCTGTTTCCTCGTGGGTAAATGGGCACCTATGATACCTCTCGGGATGGCCAGGACTGATGAATGCAGTGCTGCATGAAGCGCCCGAGTGCTCTGCCAAAGCTGGACCCTGTGTTATCAACCCCCTATGTGGAGACGAGTCCTCACGCAGCAGCCAACCTATGGGCAACAGGCAGGTAGCAGATCCCTTCCCCCAAGGCCACTCCAGAGATTGGCCTCTCGGACCTCAAACGCGAGGGGGGCTCTTTACTGTGAGGGTGGTCTGAGGGAGGTTAGCAGACACCTGCTAGGGTACCAGAGAGGCTAGCATCTGTGTAAACCTGTCCCCGTCTTGTGCCCACAGGCCTGCCGGAGTGCTGAATGAAGCCATCATGAGGAACCCCACTGTTCAGCCGACTTCTAAGTAAAGCGGAGCTGGGTGACACAGCCTGAGGCGTCACTGATTATTGTGACAAGCAGATCTGCGGGCTGAGTCGTGGAGCCAATGCCACACATTTATCCGGACTAAGCCTTCCGCGCTAGGGGGACCATGGACCGTAAAAGGACTTCTGAAGGACTAGACACCCTCCTCCTGGCCTCTCCAGGGACTGCACCCATCGCAACCGGGCTCCCTGTATGCAGGATGACCTGAGACTTCACGGAGGCCTTTGAAAGTGGCTTTGTTTGGGGTAAAGAACAGAGTCCGCTCAAGTCTTGTAGCGTTTATGGGGTATTGCCCTCTGATAAAATCTACACCCGGGAGATGTG
The DNA here is from genome assembly GCA_963573385.1 of Cacajao melanocephalus. Taxonomy (NCBI): domain Eukaryota; kingdom Metazoa; phylum Chordata; class Mammalia; order Primates; family Pitheciidae; genus Cacajao; species Cacajao melanocephalus. Next base: position 17,867 of record CAUYLG010023735.1, on the reverse strand, counting down.
GCTGTGATTAGATGCCCTTCCTGTTGGAGCTGGGATGGGGAAGATAGGGAGGCTAGGTTGGATGCAAGACACAGAGACTTGGCTTATGCTGTTGCAACAGGAAATGCAGATTTTCTGGTCTTCTTAGGATGCCTCATGTTGACCCTCATAACCAAAACAGAAGTTAAAACCTAGAAATGAAAATGATTGTGTTTCTGTGGAGGTTTTAAAAAATTAAATAAAGGGTGAAAACAAAAGATAAAATAAATTCAATGGCTCTGGGCTAAGTCTTCTCATCTGACTCTCGATCCAGTCGGCACGTTTATGAGAGGACATTCACTTTCCTCTTCTTTCTAAATGTGGTTGAATTGTCAAATAACACTTTGTTGAAAATATTAAAACCTAGAGGTCATGCCAAACCCAGCTTGAAAGCGAGGAGACATTCTTTCGTCTTAGCACGAGTGCATATTTGGAATTGTAAATGCAAATTCTTTGGAGACAGACTCCCCTTCCTGGCTGGCGAGTACAGACAGAACATTTGAAAGCAGGTCTCGCTTTAATTTTTGACAAGTGTTAGGAAGAGATACTCTTCGCAGCTTGAGAGAGAGGGGAAATGAAAGCCAGCTTGTGGGTTAGAGGAGGTGGGGGGGAGGGTGATGAGAGAAGGACTGGCTTCTGGAAGAAGTGTCTGACTCAGTTTCCGCCCCTGCTGAGGGCTCTCTCTGATGATAAATATGAGGTGCCAGGGAGGTCACTTAGGGAAGTCAGGTGACACCTTGCAATGGTGTGGATACCTACGGGTCTGGCAAGCTATCCAACTTATTCTAGGGGAGGTGAGGAAGCAGCAGAACTTGGGTGCCTGGAAACTCACTGTAGTTACCTGGCTTAGAAGATTCAACCAGCTCTGATTCTTACGGCTCAGCTGCATTTTTATAGGGCTCATGGAAGTTCCCCTCAGACAAAATCTACACGTGAGAGATTTGGCTGTGATCAGATTCCCCTGTTATTGAACTTGAGTGAAGGAGTGAAGGGGATGTAATTTGCCCCTTTAGCCTTTCCCTACTTATGCTTTGTCACGTATAAACACCGAGCTCTCACCACTCTGGGAAGACAAGGAGAAGGAAAAAGCAAGGCACTAACATGGACTGGGCATGCACCATGTGCCTGGAATTTGACATTGAGTCTTCCCACCAACCAACGTTATAAATGAGGAAATTGAGATCCAAGGGGCCGGGTAACTTGCCTGAGGTCTCCCAATGAGCAAAGGACAGAACCAAAATTCAACACAAAACTGCCAGCTGCTGATATATCCTTTTTTCTGTACTAAGCTACCTACATGTATAGGAGAATATAAGACACCCATTGACTGGATGAAAGTTGTGTATCGAGGAAAGAAATGACACCAGTTTGGGCCAATGGCACTGTAGACAAGTGACCTCTTGCATGTACCATCTACATTTGATGATTAAGAAAAATCCTAGAGTGGACCAAGAGAAATGAGCCCTGATGTCTCCTAAGCTCTCATTTGTCCCCATTAGCATGCTTAAACTATCCCCCAAATTCATTTCAATGGCCTTTCCTAAAAATTGGCATAATTTGCATACCATCAAATTTACCTACTAAAATTGTACAATTCAGGGGTTTTTAATATATTCACAAAGTTGTGCAACCATCATTCACCCCTATATAATTGCAGAATATTTGTATCATCCCTAAAAGAAACCCCATACTCATTAGCAGGTCACTCAATACCCCATCCCCAACCCCCAGTCCTTGGAAACCACCAGTCGACTTTCTGTCTCCATGGATTTGCCTATTCTGGACACTTTCTGTAAATGGAATCATATAATATGTGGCCTGAGTATGTCTGGCTTCTTTCACTTCACATAATGATGTCAAGGTTCATCCGTGTTATAGCACATAGCAGTATTTCATTCCTCGTCTATGACTGAAAAAATTCCACGCTACAATATACTACATTTTATATTCATAAAAATGAATAATGTTTGATGAACATTTGGGTTGTTTCTGGCTTTGGGACATTAAGAATAATGCTACTATGAACATTGGTGTACAAGTTGTTGTGTAGACATTTGCTTCCCATTCTCTTGGGTATATACCTAAGAGTGAAAATGCTGGGACTTAGAGTAACTCCATGTTTACCTTTTTGAGGAACTAACGAATCATTTTCCAAAGTGCATACGCCGTTTTACATTTCACCCAGCAATGCATGAGAATTTCAATTCCTCCACGTCTTTGCCAATACTTATTATTATACACGTTTTTGGGTGGAGTCACCATAGTGGATGCAAAGAGGAATCGCCTTGTGGTTTTTATTTGAATTTCTCTAATGACTAATGATATTGAGCTGCTTTTCATATGCTCATTGGCCAGTTGTAGATCTTCTCTGGAGAAATGTCTATTCAAATATTTTGCCCATTTTTTTAAGTTGAGTTTTTTGTTTTGTTTTGCTTTGTTTTCTTTAAGTTGTAAGAGTTCTGGATACTAGACATTTATCAGAAATACACAATTCCTTCCATTCTGGATATAATGTCCTTTGAAGCACTTAATTTTGATAAAGTCCAATTTAACTTTTTTGGGGCTGTTCGTACCTTTGATGTCATACCTAAGAAACCACTGCCTAATACAAGGTCATGAAGATTTATACTTATGTTTACTTTCTAAAAGTTTTAGCTTTTATATTTAGGGCTTTGATCCATTTTGAGTTAATTTTTGTATATGGTATGTGAGGTCAGAGTCCTTCCTCATTCTTTTGCATATGGAAATCCAGTTGACCCCACCATTTATTGAAAAGACTGTTCTTTTCCCCATTGAATTGTCTTGGCATCTTTGTCTAAAATCAATTGAACTGGGTTTATTTCTGGATTCTCAATTCTATTCCAATAATCCGTAGATCGTTCCTTGTGCCAGTACCACACAATCTTGAGTACTACAGCTTTGAAATTGGAAAAGTGTGAGCCTTCCAAATTTGTTTTTCTTTTTCAAAATTGTTTTGGCCATTCTGGGTCCCTTGCATTTCCGTAGGAATTATTGGACCAGCTTGTCAATTCCTGAAAAAGGAAAGCTGGGATTTGGACCCCATGACATTTTAGCTTTGAAAAGGGAAGGGAAGAAAAGCTGTGAGCAGATAAGGGAACTTTCTTAGCACACTGATAACGGGAACAGGACAATGTCTGTTCTTCAGGCCAATTGTCTTACACTGACTGATAAAAGCTGATATGGCTGTGACCTTACAATGACAGCAAAATGACACAGTTTTCTATCCAAATCTATGCAATAAAGGAGCAATTTATATTTGTCTATCTTATTCCATAGCCACTTGCAAAGGAATGAGCTGATTTGCATCAAATTTAATCTATGACTAAGAGTGTCAAGATGCACCATAAGTTTGATTTGGGGTTAAGCACACCATCTTGAAATTAAATGGCATATCTTTTGTGATTTTTTTTTGTGAGACAGAGTCTTGCTCTGCTACCCAGGCTAGAGTGCAGTGGTGCAATCTCGGCTCACTGCAACCTCCCAGGTTCAAGCAATTCTCCTGTCTCAACCTCTCAAGTAGCTGGGATTACAGGTGCCCACCACCATGCCTGGTTAATTTTTGTACTTTTAGTAGAGACAGAGTTTCACCATGTTGGCCACACTGGTCTTGAACTCCTCACCTCAAGTGATCTGCCCACCTTGGCCTCCCAAAGTGCTGGGATTACAGGCATGAGCCACCGCGCCCAGCCTCTTTAGTGATTTTTAACCAGTCACTGAAAATTGATGAAGGTTATGAAGGTACAATTATACCAAATTAGATCACTAATTAATGAAATAATTAATTATGTATGAATATTCATAGATGTGGGCCTCAGTTTTCTCATCTGTAAACGGAGATTGTTCTTGAGTCTCTTTCAGTTCTGAAGGTCTACTGTTTCAGTAAGTAGCCAAGTTATAGTGAACGAATGCCTCCTTCACGTCTCAGGTTTTTTCTCAGTGCCTGAGCCAACACTGTCCCTTGGGGTTCCTCTTGAAAGGGATGTCTTGTAACTGCACAATGGGCACACCTTGCCCACTGCCTAGACAGAGCCAATTTATCAAGACAGGGCAATTGCAACAGAAAAAGAGTAATTCAGGCAGAGCCAGCAGTGCGGGAGATGGGAGTTTTATTACTCAAATCAGTCTTCCCAAGCATTAGGGGATCAGGGTTTCTAAGGACATCTTGGACAACTTGGTGGGTAGGGGAAGCCAGTGAGCCAGGAGTGCTGATTGGTTAGATAGGAGATAAATCACAGAGAACTGAAGCTGTCCTTTTGCGCTGAGTCTGTTCCTGGGTGCGGGCCACAAGATCAGATGCACCAGTTTATCCATCTGGGTGGGGCCTCATGATCCATCAAGTGCAGGGTCTGTGAAATGTCTTAGGCACCGATCTTAGAAGCAGTTTAGGGAGAGTCAGAATCTTGTAGCCTCCAGCTCTGTTAGTCTGACAAAGGCAGTTTAGTCCCCAGGCAAGAAGGAGGTGTTTTTTTGTTTTTTTTTTTTTTTTGAGATAGAGTCTCACTCTGTCACCCAGGCTGGAGTACAGTGGCACCATCTCAGCTCACTGCAACTTTCCCCTCCCAGGTTCAAGTGATTCTCCTGCCCCAACCTCCTGAATAGCTGGGATTACAGGTGTGCACCACCACACCTGGCTAATTTTTTTTATATTTTTGGTAGAGACAGGGTTTCACCAAGTTATCCAGGCTGGTCTCGAACTCCTGACCTCACGTGATCTGCCAGCCTCGGTCTCCAAAAGTGCTGGGATTACAGGCATCAGCCACCACACTTGCAGATTTCCAGTCCTGGATACCAATAGTATCTCAAACTCCTGACCTCATGGCTGCCTTTATCCAGTTGGGCCGGAGATTTTTTCTGTTTTTTGTAAAACTGTAATTGTAAACTAAGTTCCTCCCAAAGTTAGTTGAGCCTATACCCAGGAAGGAACAGGGACAGCTTAAAGGTTAGAAGCAAGACAGAGTCAGTTAGGTTAGATCTCTTTCACTGGCTCAGTCATAATTTTGCAAAGGCCATTTCAGTCTCACGGCTTCTTCTTGGCTGAACACAGTGATGAAAGGGGATGTGCCTTGCTTGACTATATCCTGCTGCTTTATGAAGTTCTCTAAGAAAAAAGAATAAATGTCCATAAGGAAGGGGAGAGCTCACCATCAGCAACTCTTGAGCTGCACTTCTTATACATCTTCAGGTTATTTCAGTTCAGAGGAGGCTCATATTGTAGCGGCGCCAATACTGAGTTTTCTCGGGATTTCATAAGTCCTAAGTCACTCACCAGTCTGCTGGATTCAGGCCCATGTGAATCCTTCTCAAGTTCTAGGGTTCTTTAGATTCAGAACAATGCCAAGCAAGCATGTTCTGACCGTACACTCTAGAAACTTTTAGACTACACCAGAGGAAGGGAATGAGTTTATCTTACATGCTAACTCCCATAGATTGGTAGTGGCTTCTTGGAGTATTGTGTTGAGACTGATTCTAAGCTTGAGTTTCAGGTTCAGCAGGAAAAGAAGTATCACAATGGAATAGGTAAAGGGTAAGGACGTGGAGGCATGCATTCCACATATTTGCCGTCTTTTCTTTACATCCAATAGCAAATTCCCCAATCCGTGAACTCTCAAGTAACTGCAATGACTGTCCATTTGTCTTTCTACCAAGCATTATCATAGAATGAATAAGTAATGTCTTGCACATATATATGCAGTGATTTATCAAACACAAGTAGATATAATAATAAAATGAAAGCTTACTTCAAAAAATTATTAAATTTAGAATGGATTCTTTCATCATATATTCTCTTTGTCCACAGGTAAGGTAAGTCTACCTACCAATCTGCACGGATCCACAAGAACCATAGAATAGTTTTAAAGTGTTCTCATTCTGCGAAATGTGGGGAAGCACCACTTTGTAGCTTTCCATGGGCAAAGGCTGAAAGACAAACAAAGGCATCAGATGTGAACATATCATTATTTGACAAGAATTATATGAGTTGCTTGTACTGTGTCCTGACAACATGGTTTTTTCAGCAGCCAGGTAAGCCCATCTTATCTGTCTTGGGAAGAAAGTCTTTTTTTTTTTTTTTTTGACACAGAGTTTTGCTCTTGTCACCCAGGCTAGAGTGCAATTGCGTGATCTCAGTTCACTGCAACCTCTGCCTCCCAGATTCAAGCAATTCTCCTGCCTCAGCCTCCCAATAGCTGGGATTACAGGAATGCACCACCACGCCTGGCTAATTTTTGTATTTTTAGTAGAGATGGAGTTTCACCATGTTGGCCAGACTGGTCGCAAACTCATGACCTCAGGTGATCCACCAGCCTCGGCCTCCCAAAGTGCTGGGATTACAGGTGTGAGCCACTGTGCCTGGCCAGGAAGGAAGTCTTAGTACAGCAAGTTAACTCTATCCCATGCTAATGGATCTTCAGGGATGAAGAGATGATCCTGACTCCAATCTCTCCCCATTTCTGATCTGATAGAATGTCAGAACCATGGACCTTTTGAAATGTCTACCTTAGTGGTTCTAAACAGTGCTGTTAGTGGCAGATTTCTTTTTTCCACAAAGTTTTACCCAGAACTCAAAATATAAAACAAATCAAAGAGTAGTCATTACAGTTGAGTGGAGGATGAAAGTCCAGCGTCCTTCTCTTGGGCACCCCCAGGGTACACCACGACAACGCTTGCAGATTTCCAGTCCTGGGTACCAATAGTATCTTAAACTCCTGACCTCATGGCTGCCTTTATCAAGTGGGGTAAGGAAACTAAGACCCAAACCCTCAGCCCCAGACCTCCAACCACATCTTATTCAGCAGTCCTGACAAAGCCCAGGCAAGTCAAAGATTGCTCTCCTCTTTCCGAACTAGTAAGCTAAAAACAGCTGCGATGATGCATGCATGTTCCAATCGTCATGACACCAAAGAAGGTGACAGCCATAATCTTGAAGGCTCACTGCAATCCTGATCACGAATCCTTTCAGGCTTTCAGAGTTTGTCTCTATCTTAAAAATAATAAAGTTGGCTCACACGTGTAATCTCAGCATTTTGGGAGGCTGAGGCAGGCAGATCACGAGGTCAAGGGTTCAAGACCTCAGCCTGGCCAACATAGTGAAACTCTGTCTCTACTAAAAATACAAAAAAATTAGCTGGACGTGGTGGCGGGTGCCTGTAATCCCAGCTACTCTGGAGGTTGAGGCAGGAGAATTGCTTGAACCTGGGAGGCGGAGGTTGCAGTAAGCGGAGATCACACCATTGCACTCCAGTCTGGCGACAAGAGTGAAACTCCGTCTCAAAATAATAATAATAATAAAGTTTAAAAAAGATCCCAAAGTGTAGACATCTGTGTCTCATTTATATGTTGTATCTTTAAGTGTAAAAACTGCCCAGAGAGTCCACCTCTGCCCCCTTTCCGTCCCTCCTCTTTCCCCTCTCCCCTCTTTTCCCACCGCTTTGTTTTTCCCTTGTGCTGGGTTTCAGTCAGCCTCGCCCGGGTCCCGCCCCTGTGGTTTGGGCCCGCCGCAGCCCACAGAGCAGTGAGGGCTTGACTCCATTCCATGCCACCCCCTGCTCAGTTCCTTGGCAGAGATTTGAAACGTTTCTATTTAAATGACATTTGAACAAACGCGGAGGGGTTCAGTTGCACTTCAATCAAATTCCGTGGGATCCAGTTGGGAGCCGGGTCCCCGTGGACAGGGCGCATGGAGTTCCCCCTGTTTTCTGATTTGAATTGCTTTGTTCTTGTTCCAGGAAGGGGGAAAGAGGGGGATGCATTTGGCCTAAAATGAAACATTTCCCTTTTAAGTCAAAACTTGAACATGGCTTGGAGGAGAGAGTTTAAGCTCCATAATCCCCGGTCCTGAGCAAAGCAGTGACATGCCTGCAATTTCCTTTTTGGAAGAGAGAAGTCAAGGAAACAGCCATTGGGCAGAGCATCCTGGAGCCCTCCGTGAGCCTGGTCGGAGCAGACGTTTCACAGGCTCCTGGGGCCACTGCAAGGCAGCTGGACCTGTTTTCTCTCAATGCCCACACAGGTATGTGCTGGGATTCAGCTGTTGAGAAAAGAAAGAAAACCACGGGGCAGCTCTTCTGTCCCCACCCCCCCAATCTTTTCCACTTTCCGTGCCTGGGTTGGGCCAGCCCTCCGAGATAACCACCATACCAGCTACTTCTGGTCTTGACTGAATGTGCTGTCCTGGAACTCACGCGTTCTACCCGCAGCCTCTTCTGTCCTTGTCCACCAGTCATCACAGCATCGCTGAGTAACAGAGTCACCAGGAGAGTGAAGTCACCTCAGGTCAGATCCCTAGAGTTCCCCAGGTTTAGATTTTTTTCATCCCAGACATGAGAAGACCAAATCAGATAACACCCTAAGATATCAGCCCTTTTGAAAATTGCTTAAATCATCAAGTAATAGCACTGAAAGAGATGTAAGCAAGTATCTAGGTTAGATTTTCTTATTTTGCAGATGAAAAAGAGGACATCTGGCTGAATCCTGACCTCCAGGAGAGGAAGTGTGTCTTGCTAGTTTGACCTTGACCTAGTGCTTCAAACCTTCTGTCTCAGAAGTCCTGTATCTAGCACTTACTTAAACTCAACAGATACTTGTTTAATTAATGGGCAAAGGTAGAGATGGGTGGATGGGTGGAAAGATGGATGGATGGATGGAAACTCTACCAGACTAACAAATGTTTTCTACCGTGCCCAGAGTTCTTTATCTGCTATAATCTAAATGTTTGTGTCTCCTCCAGAATTCATATGTTGAAACCTAATCACCAATGTGTGTTAGTAAGTGGAGCCTTAGAGGTTATTAGATCATGAGGGAAGTGCTGTCATGAATAGAATTAGTCTCTCTCTCTCTCTCTCTCTCTCTCTATATATATATATATATGTGTGTGTGTGTGTGTATATATATATTTAGATATATATAAAAATATATATATATATATGGACAACAGGGAAAAGACAATCTCTTCAATAAATGTCACTGGAAAACTGGATATTCGCATGAAGAAAAATAAAATTAGACTTTTATCTCATACCATATACAAAAATCAACTCAAAATGAATTAAAGACTTAAAAGACTTGAAACTATAAAATGACTAAAATAAAACATAAGGGAAGGGTTTATAACATTGGTCAAGGTGATGATTTTTTTGATATGACCCCAAAGCACAGGCAACAAATGCAAAAACAGACAAATGAGGTTACATCAAACTAAAAAATTTCTGTATGCCCAAGGAAATTATCAATAGAGTGAAGATACAACCTACAGAGTGGGAGAAAATTGAAAATTATACATCTGATAAGGGGTTAATATTCAAAATCTGTAAGGAATGCAAACAACTCAATAGCAAGAATATAAATAACCCAACTAAAAAAATAGACACAGGACCTGAATAGATATTTCTCAAAAGAAGACATCCAAATGGCCAACAGGAATTTGAAAAATGCTCAACATCACTAATAATCAGAGAAATGCGAATTAAATCCACTATAAGATACTGCCTTACATTTATTAATATGGCTATTATCAAAAAGACAGAAGATAACAAGCGTTGGTGAAAATGTGGAGAAAAGAGAACCAATGTAAGTTAGCTCAGTCATTATGGAAAACAGTGTGGAAGTTCCTAAAGAAATTAAAAATAGAACTACCATATGATCCAGCAATCCCCCTACTGGGTATACATACAATGGAAATCAGATGAGTGTGTCAAAGATACATCTGCTCTGCCATATTCATTGCAGCATTAGTCACAATAGCCTAGAGATGGAATCAACCTAAGTGTTCATCAATGGATGAATGGACAAAACAAATGTGGTACATACACAATGAATTAAAGACTTACACAGTTCTATTCAGCCTTTAAAAAGAAGGAAATTCTGCCATTTGTAACAACATGAATGAACCTGGAGGACATTATGCTTAGTGAAATAAGTCAGACATAGAAAGACATATAGTGCATGATCTCACTTGTATATGGAATCTGAAAAATCAAACTCATAGAAACAAAGAAAAGAATTGCAATTTACAGAGGCTGAGGATTAAGGAGAATTTGGGAGATATTGGCCAAAGGGTACCAAATTTCAGTTGAATAGGAGAAATAATTTCAGGAGACCTATTTAAAACATGGTGATGATAGTTAATAAAAATGTATGTTTTAGGTGTTCTCACCATAAAAAAAGAAATAAGTGCATAAGGCAATATAAATGTTAATTAACTCAATTCAGCCATTCCACAATGTATACATATTTCAATATATAATTGTGTACATCAAAAATATGTATAGTTTTTATTTGTTGACTAAAACTAAATAAAAAAATTTATTGTATGAGTGAATAAATGAATACAATAGGGATGAGTTCAAATCCCAGCTCTACCATTTATAGAATGTAAATTGCAGAAGCCACTGAAATGTTCTGGCATTCAATATTCTCTTTCAAATGAAAAGAACAAAATATTAGTCCATTTTGTGTTGCTATAAAGGAGGACCTGAGATTGAGTAATTTATAAAGAAAAGCAGTTTATTTGGTTCATGATTCTGATGGCTGTAAAGTTCAAAAGTGGGCATCTGCCTCTAGTGAAAGCCTCAGGCTGCTTCTACTAATGACAAAAGGCAAATGGGAACTGGTGTATGCACAGATCACATGGTGAGAGAAGAAGCAAGAGAGAGGAGAGAGGTGCCAGCTTTTAAACAACCAGCTCTCATGGGAACTAATGTAGCAAGAACTCACTCCCCCTCCCCCAGGGAGGGCATTCATTTATGTATGAGGGATCTGTGCCCATGAACCAAACACCTGCTATTCAGCTCTACCTTTAACACTGGTGATCAAATTTCAACATGAGGTTTGGAAGGGACAAACATCCAATCCATAGCACATGTGAAGCTGACACAGCTGGTTGACAAGAAGCAACCATCTTGGCTGGCCAGTGGCCCTCTAAGTAGTTTGGTGCAAGAGCTCTGTTCATAGAGTGCCCTACAATGGCTGTCCAATCTGATTCTTCACTGAAAAGTGAGGCCTGCAGAGAAAGAGAGATGAGATTAATGGACTAGGAGAAGCCATGGAAAGATACGTGGAGTGAAGATATTATGCAGATGCTATAGAAACTCTGAGACTATGGAAGCCTTAATGTGGCAGAATCTGGGAAGTGGGAAGAAAGAAAGTCTAGCGGTGCTTGGTCAATAAATGACACCTTCTGCTCAGAAGACAAGCATATAACCAGGTCACTCTGTTAGGTGACTGAAGTTGCTGTTAAAATACCAATACTCAGGTTATGAGATGTTCCAGTTCTTGGTGGAGCTTGGCTCTGAGGCTGCTGAGACATTTCCTATCTCTCTAGATTCCCTGTATACCCATGTCGTAATATGTCCTTGTTCCATACAACTTAAGAGAACCTATCATACACTATGCTCTGTTCTCTCTCTAACATTTACACTTTTAGGGTAGGCAGCTAATGTCTTAGTCAATAGAAACTGTGACATAGACATTTTATGCATTAGTGACAAATATAATGGATACATGTGATTTTGAGTAAGAAAACATCAAAAACCATACCACACAAACCACAGTGTCCAACAAAACCAACTGTAGGAATCAAAATTCTACCATCTGCAAAAGACTGTAGTAATTATTCTTTAATTACTCTCTGCAAAAGACTTGAACAGGACTTCAGAAATAGGATATCCAATAGGCAAATAAACCCATGAAAAAGTATTCAGGTGCTCAGTTTTACTAAGGCAATGACATACCACAATATACCCACCAAAATAGAAAACCAAGTGTTGGCAAAGATGTAAAGAAATTGGAAACTCTTACACACTTCTAGTTGGATGTAACTTGATACAATCATTTTGGAAATCTTTGTTATGGCATCTACCAAAGTAGAACATACATATACCCTATGACTGAGCAATTCTGTTCCTAGGTATATGCCCAAAAGAAATGCATGTGATGTTCACCAAACAACATGAACAAATAAAAAAGAAACAATGAATGCCAGTCAGCACTGATTGTTGATGACTGGGTAAATGATAATGAATAGGTAAATAATAAATGGGTTGAAGAATGGGTACATTTTGCTGTATATACTCACATATGATAAATATGCAAAAAGCTATATGTCAATGGGCACAAACAAACTTTACATAAACATCAGGGATAAATCTCATTAACCTACCATAGTTGTTGCCTTTATTGAGGGGAAAGTAACTGGATGAGGTCATGAGAGAACTTCTGAGTTTCTTGGAATGCCAGTTTCTTGATTGGGAGCTGGTTACCTAAGTGTGTCACTTTGTGAAAATTCATTACGCTGTATCATGGTTTGCTGTGTGCTCTTCTCTGTCAAATATCAATGGAAATGTACCTTAAAAAATACTGCTGCCAGACATGGTGGCTTATGCCTGTAATCCCAGCATTTTGGGAGGCTGAGGCAGGAGGATCACTTGTGCTCATGAGTTCAAAACCAGCCTAGGCAACATAGTGAGACAACTTCCCTACAAGAAATTTAAAAACTAGCCCAGTACGGTGGCACACACCTGTAGTCACAACTACTCAGGAGGCTGAAGTGGAAGGGTCGCTTCAGCACCAGAGGTTGAGGCTGCAGTGAGCTGGGATCACATCAGTGCACTCTAGTCTAGGTAGCAGAGCGAGACCATGTCTCAAAAAAAAAAAATACTGCTTAGTTCAGAAATAATACTAAGTAGATCAATGTCGTTGTGATTCACGTACCTTTGTTTCTTAATAACAGTTCAGTTATTAGAATAACTTTCAAAAGTGATCCTTTTATTGTTGTATCAACATAAATCATCATGGCAAATTTTTCTTTTTTACTATACAGAGAATTGTGTCCCAGGCCCCGCATTGGCCAGCCCTTTTTATGGTCTCTTCTGTTTCTTGGCAAGCCTAGCTCTGCTCAGCACCCAGCCTCTCTTGCAGTCTCTAACTCCATCCCCAGATGCCTTGGCTAATTTTGTATTTAGCAGAAAAAGTTCCCCTGATGGACAATGGAGTGAGCTGGAAAGGGCATAGGATTTGAATTCAGATAGACCTGGACTTGAATTGGACCTGGACTTTTGACCTGGACTTGAATTCAGAAAGACCTGGACTATTACCACATTTCTGCCACTTTGGCTAAGTTGCTTCACTTCTCTGAGCCTCAAATTTCCTTTCTGCAAATTGCAAGAATAGTACCTACCCCATAGAGGAGTTGTGAGGAATGAATGGGATAATATGAAGTGGCCAGCCCCATGCTTGACATATTAAGCTTCCTTAATAAATGTAAGCTGGTGTTGCTCTTGTTGTTGAAGGAGAAAGAGGAGGAGAAAGGTTTTTTAAAAAAATAATTTCAACTTTTGTTTTAGATTCAGGGAGTGTGCAAGTTTGTTACATGGTTATATTGTGTGATGCTGAGGTTTGGGGTACAAACGACCCCATCACCCAGGTAGTGAGCATAGTACAAAATAGATGGTTTTCCAGCTCTTTTTCTCTCCCTCTCTCTCCCATCTAGTGGTTCCCAATGTCTATTATTCCCATTTTATGTCCATATGTACCCAATGCTTAACTCCCACTTACAAGTGAGAACATGTGGTATTTGGTTTTCTGTTCCTGCCTTAATTCACTTAGGATAATGGTCTCCAACTGCATCCATGTTGCTGCAAAGGACATGATTTCACTCTTTTTTATGGCTACATAGTATTCTGTGGTGTATATGGACCACATTTTCTTTATCCAATCCACTGCTAACAGGCATCTGGGTTGATCCCATGTCTTTGCTATGGTGAATAGTGCTGTGATAAACATGAGTGCATGTGTCCTTCTGGTAAAACTATTTATTTTCCTTTGGATATATATCCAGTAATGGGATTGTTGGGTTGAATGGTAGTTCTGTTTTAAGTTCTCTGAGAAATCTCCAAACTGTTTTCCACAGTAGCTGAATGAATTTACATTCCCGACAGTGTATAAGTGTTCCCTTCAAGAGAAAGATTTTAAATATAACTTTTTCTTCTAAGCTGTTGCTGCTATTAATGCATACCATACTGCTATTCTTGGTCTACATATAATTTGAATTTTTGGAAACTTCAGCTGTGCCATCCACTTTAGAAAAATATTCCAGTTTACCATGTTGAGGTGGCATTGTACAGAAATTAACAGCCATATTGCTCTTGAAAAGTTAAATTTAATTTTTTTCCATTTGTACAAGGGTAACACACTGTATTAAATATGTAAAGTCCCATCTACATGAGTTGGATCACAGAAACTAATGAAGTGCTCTTTAAATTTTTTTAAAAAACCTTTTTCAACTACAAAATTAATGTTTTATTACAAAAAAAAACCATGAAACACACAGGAAAGCGCTAAGAAGGAAATAGAAATCACTCAGTGATAACCACTGAATCATCATTTTGTGGTATTTCCTTTTACCCTTTTCCTGTGCACAAGCAGTGGGCGTAAATCCCCGTCCACAGCTTTAGGTAGGCAAGAAATAGATCTTTATTTCTTCTAGCTCAGCTTGATTTCTGTTATGATCCTTGATTCCTGCAGGCAGGAATTCAGTATCTCCAGTTCAATCTCCCTTCTTGGAATAGGATGGGGAGAAAATAGGGGGCAAGGGATGTGGTCCATGGGCAGATGCCAGATCCCAGGGCCAGGTCACCTCGCCTTGCCTCCAACTCCTCCCGCTCTTCTTGTACTCCTCAAACTTTTCCACTGCCTACTATTTTATTTCCTTTCCCTGAGGCAAACGGCACCAAAGAGCTGAACTTTAATACAGAGGATGGGGGTAGGGAAGAGGTTCCACAAAGGGTAAAAGGAAATGTGGACACAAAAATATCCCTTAATATGTTAAAAATATTGTCTACACACACACACACATACACACACACACACACACACCCCGGTATAATGCAGCTTTGTGCTCTAATTTTCCCACTTAGCAATGTATTGTGGACTCACTCTTGTAACATTACAGCATTTTTATGGTCTATGCATTATGCCATCCTACAGAGGTAAGTAATTTACCTCTCTGCACCCAGTGTTGGAGAAATGGATTCTTTCCAAATCTTTATTACTGTAAATTATGTTGCAATGAATATCCCCTGGACATGCCACTCTCAAACCCTGCATTCAAAGGCAAGAGTCATTACCTCTCTAAACCTCAGTTTTGTGAATGTACAAAACACATGCAAACACCTCACAGAATGGTTGAAAGGATTAAGTGAGACAATATCTGCAAAGCGCAAACACGCGCTCAGCACAGGGTGATGACTGTGGTTATGTTGACGATGACAAGAGCACAACTTCTCACAGATCTTCAGTGATATAATCCTGAGGATAAAGACCTAAACACAAAGCTGCTAGATTAAACAGTAAGAACATTTTCTACAGTCTTCTGGTAAACCACTGGATTGACTCTCCATAGTGTCCTGTCCAGAGCCCCTATACCAGGACGACGCCTCCGTCTCCCAGCTGCTATGAGTGTTGATGCAAAAGGCTCCTGGCTGCTACCTGGAGAACTGCCCTTGGCCTGTTGCAGGAACCATGAAGTGGGAAGTGTCTGTAATGTCAGCCTACCACCCAAAGGCAGCTGCAGCCAATGGGTGACTGATAACAGGGTACAAAGGCCACAAGTGGGGACCACCCTGCATGCCTTTCATACTTTCTAGCTCCCCCTGGGATCTGGCTAAGACCAGACTTCAGCTTAGCCACATCTTGGCTTCTTCCTCTTCCCAACCCTGTTTCCAACACTTCCTTAAAGGATTTTCTTCTAAGAGCCTCCCTCCACAAATCACTCGCATGAGAATCCCCGCTTCTAGCAAATCCATTCTAGGAACCTTTCCAAGAACAGTGTGTGAGGATGGGCAGGGAGATGACTTATGTGGTGTATGTCATGTCGTTCCTTAAAACTGGTGGAATGAGGTTTCCATCTCAAAAAAAAACCCCTGTTCAAATGGTTGAGTGGAGTTTCAGAGGCAAAATACAGATAAGCCAATGCTGAGGGACAGGAGATGTGGCGCTCTAATGCTCTCCACAGAAGGTATAGAAACAGAACCCCAGGAGGCCAAGGGATGGCAAGAGGGGTGGTCAGCCTGAAAGTGAACATAAAGGTAGTTAAGGACAAAGTTCAGAACGGGGCAAAGGTGGGAAGGGAATAGTCTGTGACCTGGTTCATGTACATTCGTTTAACAAGGACACTCACTGATGAGCTAGCCACCTGATGCTTATTACATAGTTGAAAAAAAAATAATAAAACACCTGGTACTGCCTTTGGGTTGATAAGCCAATATCTTTAATCTTTCTCTTTCTTTCTCTCTTTTTTTTTCTTGATGACTGAAGTACCCTCTCTGTGCGGCCTTTTGCTCAATCCACACTGGTAATAGTGACAAGACTTTGATGTCCTCCTCCTTCAACAGAATGTTGTTTAGTTCAAAGTGAAGAACAGAGGCAATTCTTTGCTTTTAAATTATTAGCTCCCTAAGTCTTCTGTAATGATATAGTTTGACTGAAGTGTGCAGTTTATTAACTACATAAAGACGACATTATCAGAGCAGAGAAAGGCTGCTGTGAGTTTTGCCTTTCAGCCTAGCAGCAGGGGTCCCTGATACTTTGATCTCAATCAATGCTAAATGTCTTTGTGAGATAGAGAGAGCGCTGAAATTATCTTTGGCATGGCGGCAGCATCAATTATTCAAGCCCTTTTCCTTATGAATTAAAGTGTTCTTCAACTTTTACCCCACTTGTGGGTTGGGGTTTTTTTTCTTTCTTTCTTTCTTTTATTGTTGTTTTTCCAGTCAGGAAAGGCACTTGGAATAAGTCTAAGAGTTCACTAATTGTACTCTGCCTGACCTTTGAAACTCCACATCCACTTCTCCTCCTCCTTCCTAATTGCTCTCTCCACCCTCAGTCCCAAGCCCTGGTCTTCTCCGAGGTGACCCATAGAATTATTCAGAGAAAAGGGGGACATTGTTTCTACCGGGCTTTGTGCCAAAATGGTCAGCAAAGCCAATAAAGTAGCCCCTTGACGAGAAGCATGAGTTTGAAATTCAGTGAAATGGAGGCGTCCACGAGCCACTAGAAACCCTCCCAGCTGACCTCAGTGCTAGCAGTGCCTCCCAAGGAGCAGTCTGACTATTAAATTACGCTTATGATCAAGACCCAGTTCTCCTTGATTCACCCACCCTCTGGGATGGTGATTTTCAAACTACAGGCTGAGACTCATGAGGCGGTCATCAAATTAGTTCAGTTGGTCATGGAGAGCAGAAAAGGGAAGGGAAGGGAGGGGAGGGGAAGGGAGGGGAGGGGATGGAAGGGGAGCGGAGGGAAGTGAAGGGGAGCAGAGGGGAGGGGAGGGGAGGAGAGGGAAGGAGTGCATTTGACATATTAGGGTAAGTATTCTCGAAATTTTGTTTCAAATATGAGTATGCAGCCAGGCACAGTGGCTCACGTTTATAATCGCAGATACTCAGGAGGGGGACGTGGGAGGATTGCTTGAGGCCAGGAGTTGAGACCAGCCTGGGCAACACAGAGAGATCTCATCTCCAAAAAAAAAACAAAAAAAAACAAAAAAAACAGATATGAGTACATTAGGTCGCCAAATATCATCACTGCCCCTTTACCTACAAAGAGACTCCGAGTTAAAGAGATTTTTTAAATTTCTTAAATTATTTTTTAAAAAATTTGTGCCACATTTTCCCTGTCCATTCTATCATCGATGGGCATTTGGGTTGGTTCCAGGTCTTTGCTATTGTAAACTGTGCTGCAATGAACATTCGTGTGCATGTGTCCTTATAGTAGAACAATTTATACTCCTTTGGATATATACCCAGTAATGGGATTGCTGGGTCAAATGGAATTTC